>CM051697.1:1112008-1144508 GCA_028022725.1 Lycodopsis pacificus | reverse complement strand
TTCAGATATAGGTACACACACACACACACACACACACACACTTCAGATAGAGGTACACACACACACTTCAGATATAGGTACACACACACACACACACTTCAGATAGAGGTACACACACACACTCTTCAGATAGAGGTACACACACACACACACACTCTTCAGATAGAGGTACACACACACACACACACTTCAGATAGAGGTACACACACACACACACACACACACACTTCAGATAGAGGTACGCACACACTTCAGATAGAGGTACACACACACACACACTTCAGATAGAGGTACACACACACACACACACACACTTCAGATAGAGGTACACACACACACACTTCAGATAGAGGTACACTCACACACATACAGACACCTACACGCACACACACACCTACTCACACACACAAACACACACACACATACACACAGACGTGTTTAAATTTTTTTTTTTACGTAATCTAAATGTGTGTTTGTGTGTGGCTCTAATTGAATGTGCGTTTCTAATTAAAGCGTAGTCGTGTCCATGGTAACGCAGACGGGTTAAAGTGTCTGTTACACACACACACACACACACACACACACACACACACACACACACACACACTCTGAAGGATTGTGCTGCAGAAACACGACAAAAAGAAACGGTGTGAACTGCTCCTGTGACGTTTACGCATATTAAAATGAGGTAATGTGAATTATGTAAATGAGCTTCTATTGAGACTCGTACAGCGTGTGGACATGAATAATATCAACATATCGCATGTTTAGTGCGGAATAACACGGTTATGATGACATCATCCGTCGGAGGGTTTTAGGTTCTGAGGGTTAACTTCTGAATGTTGTAATATTTTGGATAATATTTATCCATGTAGACGTAGAAACTGAACAGTTGTTGCAGGTTTTCTGTTCAGAACTGAAGGAAGAGAAGAATCCGTTGTTGTGCATTATGAGATCACGTGATACTCAAAGAAACTCGTTATCATCAAACGGTTAAGAAGAGCTCGCCTCGGTTCTCTGAGCCAATCAGATGAGCCGACCGACTCCCCGAAGGAGCGCCGCTGATTGCTGAGAGCTCACCACTCTTCATAGGAAAAGTTAATTAACGATGGAGGAGTAATCAGCAGCAGGTCGGGGGTTCTGAGTCAGTCACTTCCTGTCCGACCGACTCAAACTCCACCGAGGTGCGTTTAATATATTCACCTGTTCATTGCTATAAGCTCTAACCATCTCTTTTATAGACTCTATTTATTATGATATATTTATTCTATATTATATATGTATTATTATATATTCTATATTTAATATGATATACTATATATTTATTGTTATATATTTAATATTATATACTTATTATCATATATTATATATTTATTGTTATGTTATATATGTATTATTATTATATTATATAGTTATTATGTTGTATTGTATATTATATATTTAATATGATATACTATATATTTATTATTATATATTTAATATTATATACTTATTATCATATATTATATATTTATTGTTATGTTATATATGTATTATTATATATTTATTATTATATTATATAGTTATTATGTTGTATTGTATATTATATATTTAATATGATATACTATATATTTATTATTGTATATTTAATATTATATACTTATTATCATATATTATATATTTATTGTTATGTTATATATGTATTATTATATATTTATTATTATATTATATAGTTATTATGTTGTATTGTATATTATATATTTATTATTATATATCATATATTTATTATGTTATATTCTATATTTATTATTATATATTTATTATCACATATTATATATTTATTATGTTATATTATATATTACATATTTATTATTATATATTCTATATTTATTATGTTATATTATATATTCTATATTTATTATTATATATTATATATGTTATATTATATATTCTATATTTATTATTGTATATTTATTATGTTATATTATATATTACATATTTATTATTATATATTTATTATGTTATATTATATATGTATTATTATACATTACATATTTATTATGTTATATTATATATTACATATTCACTTTAGAGATTCCTGGATTTGATTTGATAGACAATAAAGACAATAGACTGGTGTGTTTAATTTCTACATATAAATAATGTTTTATGAATTTATTTTGATAGAAATAAACATAAACTCTCCAACATGTTTTAACTGGTTGTTACATCTGTTGTGGAGAACCTAAAATACTGTATTTATTTATTTATTCATCACTTTTAACAGTGTTTGACACAACACGGACTAAACACCTTCATATCTCTACGAGAAAACGTGAATAAATGTAAGTAATGACGACGAGTTAATAAAGTCTTCTTTCATGCGTTTGACTGACGGTTGAACACTGATTTCATAAAAGATGAAAGATGGAAGTTTGTCGGCACTTTAAGCTCCGGTGACGATGACGTCGGTTTAAATGTTCCGTGAATAAACATTTCATGACCAGAACCAAACTTTTCAACCCGATTATCTCCAGATGTGATGCGGAGCGACCCGAGAGCTCCGCACAGACTGAAGAAGAAAGAAGCTGTCGCGTCGTTAGAACATCAGTATGAGTGAAGCGCTCGCGTGTCGGTGAGGAGCAGTTTCAGTAGCGGTGAGCCTGTGACTAAATACTCTGAGCTCTCTGCTGGACACATGCAGAGGACATGTTCACCTTTCACAACTAAGAGTCGGAGGAAGGACTTGAAGATGGACCACAGACGGTCAGCGTCACACACGGATGGGCCTTCATGACGTCGGCTCATTTACATGTTTCACACGTGGTTCCTCCGTCTGCAGCCGCTGGGTTTCTTTCATGTCGATTTCAATTTTAGAAGAATTAATTAGCTGCAAAAGGTTAGAGAGAATTAAAAGTAGTTCTCCAAATGAAATCCCTCAGTCGGCTGGATTAAGGGGGGGGGGGGGCAGAGACGGGACGTTTGTCCTTTCTGTCTCAACTCTTCTTCTCTCTGTGGTCTTTTCAAAATAAAGGTCCTGCTCCTCTATATAAACAGAACCATCATGACAGAAGTAGAGATAACTAGAACATGTCTTTAGTGCAGAACAACAGTTATGATGACATCAGTCATTAAAAACAAAGAAACTTATTTTAATTTATTTAATAATTAATTGTACAACAATTGGAAAACAATATAATCTAAATGTCCAACATGTTTCAAGTGTTATTAATGCTGGAAAAGAAAGATGGAGTCTGTACATGTTACAGATATTAAACTGTTCACATGTTTCAGACTCTCCTGACGGTTCCTGCAGCAGATGTGTGATCAGTTGTTCCTCAGTATGACGATGTTTCTTTGTCTCCTGCAGGAGAAGCAGTGTGAGACGGAGGGAGTGAAGCAGCAGCTGGTGGAGGTGGAGAAACAGAAGGACGGACACAACGACACCATCGAGAAACTCAAACAGGTACTTCTACTACAACGTATGTACAAGTACTACAACCACGACTACTACTGCTGCAGCTGCTCCTCCTGTAGATGATTAAAGCTGCATTCTCTCTAGTGGCCACCAGGGGGCGACTCCTCTGGTTGTATAGAAGTCTATAGAAAATGACTCTACTTCTCTCTTGATTTATTCCCTCAGTAAACATTGTAAACATGAGTTTATGTCTCAATCTCTAGTTTCAAGTCTTCTTCAATACAGCATGATGTTCATTTAGTACATGATGGTCCATTTAGAGTCACACAGACCATAAAGCAGGGGATGCTTTAGGGCGGGGCTACACGCTGATTGACAGGTCGACACCAGAGACGTACACGGCGTCTCTACGTCTCTCATCAGTCCAGATATTAATAATAATTATAATTTAACTTAATTTAACAGATGATCTGCAGCAGCATTGAGGAAAACATGTTTTTATGTTTTATTCGTTTTTGTCTCAAACCTCCATCGATCTGGTTTTGTCTCTGCAGGAGATCAAGGACACGGTGGACGGTCAGAGGATCCTAGAGAAGAAGGGAAGTGCAGCGGTGAGTAAATGTTTATCAGACAGACAGACAGACAGACAGACAGACAGACAGACAGACAGGCGAATGACTCAGGAAGTGTATAATTTTAATAGAGATGAGTGAGACAGAATATATTTTGCAGAGTAATTTAAGAGCAACTGTGCATAAAAAGTAATAATTAGAAAGTGTGCGTGTGTGTGTGCGTGTGTGTGTGTGTGCGTGTGTGTGTGTGTGCGTGTGCGCACAGCTGAAGGACTTGAAGCGGCAGCTTCAGCTCGAGAGGAAGAGAGCCGACAAACTGCAGGAGAGACTTCAGGAGATACTGACCAACAGCAAGACCAGGACAGGTACACACACACACACACACACAGACACACACCTTTAAACACCCTGAATGTGTGATGTCACCATGATGTCTCTGGTCCACCTACCAGCTGTTTTAATCTATTGTATCACACAACAGGACTGTGAACAGACTTCATTCATGTTTTATTTTGAAGGATGATACTTTTTGCAAGAAGAAACTAGATTGGATTCCCTGTTATTTAGATTTCGTGTCCAGGTACAAAAAATGTCTCGTGTTCATCTGCAGCTCATTGATCTCCATAAACTCAGAGCTCTATTCACCGTCAATGGGGAAGAACCTGACGCGCAACTAACTGTATTTAAAATCCCCTCATTGGACGGCAAACCCCTGTAAATGCTTCAGTAAGGAGTGTGTGTGTGTGTGTGTGTGTGTGTGTGTGTGTGTGTGTGTGGGTGTGTGTGTGTGTGCCCTAAGTGGCTGAGATGTGATTGTAACGTGACCGATGGGTCCGATAATCGGCGGCGTGCTGACCCTGCGTCAGGAGGTTCTGGCTGAGTCCGGAACCTGCTGCTCAATATTTAATGCAGCGCTCTGATTCCCAGAGCTGACGTGGACGCAGTGGAATCTGCTGCGCACACACACGCACGCACGCACGCACGCGCACGCACGCACGCACGCACGCACGCACGCACACACACAGATGCACACGCACAGATGCGCACACACACACACACACAGATGCACACGCACACACACACACAGATGCACACGCACACACACACACACGCACACACAGAGCGGTGCTGGGCAGTCCTCAGCATCATGTATAATCTATGAGAAGTGATAAATGTTTAAAAGGCTTCTCCACACAAACCTGAGAATCAGACATTTTAAAGTAGCCTACTTATCCCTCTGCCCACTCAGAGCACCTGCATTAAAGTGACGGTCCGACGCGTTAAAGTCGGACCGTCGGACTGTCACTTTAACGCGGCGGACCGTCCCTTTAACGCGTCGGACCGTCCCTTTAACGCGTCGGACCGTCCCTTTAACGCGTCGGACCGTCCCTTTAACGCGGCGGACCGTCCCTTTAACGCGTCGGACCGTCCCTTTAACGCGTCGGACCTTCCCTTTAAAGCGTCGGACCGTCACTTTAAAGCGTCGGACCGTCCCTTCAACGCGTCGGACCGTCACTTTAACGCGGCGGACCGTCCCTTTAACGCGTCGGACCGTCCCTTTAAAGCGTCGGACCGTCCCTTTAACGTGGCGGACCGTCCCTTTAACGCGGCGGACCGTCCCTTTAACGCGGCGGACCGTCCCTTTAACGCGTCGGACCGTCCCTTTAACGCGTCGGACCGTCCCTTTAACGCGTCGGACCTTCCCTTTAAAGCGTCGGACCGTCACTTTAAAGCGTCGGACCGTCCCTTCAACGCGTCGGACTGTCACTTTAACGCGGCGGACCTTCCCTTTAAAGCGTCGGACCGTCCCTTTAACGCGGCGGACCGTCCCTTTAACGCGGCGGACCGTCCCTTTAACGCGTCGGACCGTCCCTTTAAAGCGTCGGACCGTCCCTTTAACGCGTCGGACCGTCCCTTTAACGCGTCGGACCGTCCCTTTAACGCGTCGGACCGTCCCTTTAACGCGGCGGACCGTCCCTTTCACGCGTCGGACCGTCCCTTTAACGCGTCGGACCTTCCCTTTAAAGCGTCGGACCGTCACTTTAAAGCGTCGGACCGTCCCTTCAACGCGTCGGACTGTCACTTTAACGCGGCGGACCTTCCCTTTAAAGCGTCGGACCGTCCCTTTAACGCGTCGGACCGTCCCTTTAACGCGGCGGACCGTCCCTTTAACGCGTCGGACCGTCCCTTTAACGCGGCGGACCGTCCCTTTAACGCGGCGGACCGTCCCTTTAACGCGGCGGACCGTCCCTTTAACGCGGCGGACCGTCCCTTTAACGCGGCGGACCGTCCCTTTAACGCGGCGGACCGTCCCTTTAACGCGGCGGACCGTCCCTTTAACGCGTCGGACCGTCCCTTTAACGCGTCGGACCTTCCCTTTAAAGCGTCGGACCGTCACTTTAAAGCGTCGGACCGTCCCTTCAACGCGTCGGACCGTCACTTTAACGCAGCGGACCTTCCCTTTAAAGTGTCGGACCGTCCCTTTAACGCGGCGGACCGTCCCTTTAACGCGTCGGACCGTCCCTTTAAAGCGTCGGACCTTCCCTTTAAAGCGTCGGACTGTCCCTTTAACGCGGCGGACCGTCCCTTTAACGCGGCGGACCGTCCCTTTAACGCGTCGGACCGTCCCTTTAAAGCGTCGGACCGTCCCTTTAACGCGTCGGACTGTCCCTTTAACGCGTCGGACCGTCCCTTTAACGCGGCGGACCGTCCCTTTCACGCGTCGGACCTTCCCTTTAACGCGGCGGACCGTCCCTTTAACGCGTCGGACCGTCCCTTTAAAGCGTCGGACCGTCCCTTTAACGCGGCGGACCGTCCCTTTAACGCGGCGGACCGTCCCTTTAACGCGTCGGACCTTCCCTTTAAAGCGTCGGACCGTCCCTTTAACGCGTCGGACTGTCCCTTTAACGCGTCGGACCGTCCCTTTAACGCGGCGGACCGTCCCTTTCACGCGTCGGACCTTCCCTTTAACGCGGCGGACCGTCCCTTTAACGCGTCGGACCGTCCCTTTAAAGCGTCGGACCGTCCCTTGAACGCGTCGGACCGTCCCTTTAACGCGGCGGACCGTCCCTTTAACGCGGCGGACCGTCCCTTTAACGCGTCGGACCGTCCCTTTAACGCGGCGGACCGTCCCTTTAACGCGTCGGACCGTCCCTTTAACGCGGCGGACCGTCCCTTTAACGCGGCGGACCGTCCCTTTAATGCGTCGGACCGTCCCTTTAACGCGGCGGACCGTCCCTTTAACGTTGTTGATAGCTTCAGCCCCACACTGACCACCACCCTCCTCTCTGTCTGTCTGCAGGTCTGGAGGAGCTGGTTCTGTCAGAGATCAACAGTCCCAGTCGGACCCAGCAGACCGGAGACTCGTCCTCCGTCTCCTCCTTCTCCTACAGAGACATGATGAAGGAGGCTCAGCCGACCAATCAGAACAAGGTGGGTGGAGCCTGGACCACAGCCTCTTAAATACCACCGTTTCATTTGTTTATTTAAATTATAAAGCCAGTTTCGTGTCGTCGGCACCTCCTCTTCATCATTGAAGACTGTTTGTTCAATGATGTTTGTTCCCCTCCTCTCTCCCCTCCTCTCTCCTCTCCCCTCTCCTCTCTCCCCTCTCCTCTCCTCTCTCCCCTCCTCTCTCCTCTCCTCCCCTCTCCTCTCTCCTCTCCTCTCTCCTCTCCTCCTCTCCCCTCTCCTCCTCTCTCCTCTCCTCTCTCCTCTCCTCCTCTCTCCTCTCCTCCTCTCTCCTCTCCTCCTCCTCTCCTCTCTCCCCTCTCCTCTCTCCCCTCCTCTCTCCCCTCCTCTCTCCTCTCCCCTCTCCTCTCTCCCCTCTCCTCTCCTCTCTCCTCTCCCCTCCTCCTCTCCTCTCCCCTCTCCTCTCTCCCCTCTCCTCCTCTCTCCTCTCCCCTCTCCTCTCTCCCCTCCCCTCCTCCTCTCCTCTCCCCTCTCCTCTCTCCCCTCTCCTCTCCCCTCCTCTCTCCTCTCCCCTCTCCTCTCTCCCCTCTCCTCTCCTCTCTCCCCTCTCCTCTCCTCTCTCCCCTCTCCTCTCTCCCCTCCCCTCCTCCTCTCCTCTCCTCTCTCCCCTCTCCTCTCCTCTCTCCCCTCTCCTCTCTCCCCTCCTCTCTCCCCTCCTCTCTCCTCTCCCCTCTCCTCTCTCCCCTCTCCTCTCTCCCCTCCTCTCTCCTCTCCTCCCCTCTCCTCCTCTCTCCTCTCCTCCTCTCCCCTCTCCTCTCTCCTCTCCTCCTCTCTCCTCTCCTCCTCCTCTCCTCTCTCCCCTCTCCTCTCTCCCCTCCTCTCTCCTCTCCCCTCTCCTCTCTCCCCTCTCCTCCTCTCTCCTCTCCTCTCTCCTCTCTCCCCTCTCCTCTCTCCCCTCCCCTCCTCCTCTCCTCTCTCCCCTCCTCTCTCCCCTCCTCTCTCCCCTCCTCTCTCCTCTCCCCTCTCCTCTCTCCCCTCTCCTCTCCTCTCTCCTCTCCTCCCCTCTCCTCCTCTCTCCTCTCCCCTCTCCCCTCTCCTCTCCTCTCTCCTCTCCTCCCCTCTCCTCCTCTCTCCTCTCCTCTCTCCCCTCCTCTCTCCCCTCCTCTCCCCTCTCCTCTCTCCCCTCTCCCCTCCTCTCCCCTCTCCTCTCCTCTCTCCCCTCCTCTCTCCTCTCCTCTCTCCCCTCCCCTCCTCCTCTCCTCTCTCCCCTCTCCTCTCTCCCCTCCTCCTCTCCTCTCCTCTCTCCCCTCTCTCCTCCCCTCTCCTCTCTCCCCTCTCCTCTCTCCCCTCCTCTCTCCCCTCCTCTCTCCTCTCCCCTCTCCTCTCTCCCCTCTCCTCTCCTCTCTCCCCTCCTCTCTCCTCTCCTCCCCTCTCCTCTCTCCTCTCCTCTCTCCTCTCCTCCTCTCCCCTCTCCTCCTCTCTCCTCTCCTCTCTCCTCTCCTCCTCTCTCCTCTCCTCCTCCTCTCCTCTCTCCCCTCTCCTCTCTCCCCTCCCCTCCTCCTCTCCTCTCCCCTCTCCTCTCTCCCCTCTCCTCTCCCCTCCTCTCTCCTCTCCCCCCTCCTCTCTCCCCTCTCCTCTCCTCTCTCCCCTCTCCTCTCTCCCCTCTCCTCTCTCCCCTCCCCTCCTCCTCTCCTCTCCTCTCTCCCCTCTCCTCTCCTCTCTCCCCTCTCCTCTCTCCCCTCCTCTCTCCTCTCCCCTCTCCTCTCTCCCCTCCTCTCTCCTCTCCTCCCCTCTCCTCCTCTCTCCTCTCCTCCTCTCCCCTCTCCTCTCTCCTCTCCTCCTCTCTCCTCTCCTCCTCCTCTCCTCTCTCCCCTCTCCTCTCTCCCCTCCTCTCTCCCCTCCTCTCTCCTCTCCCCTCTCCTCTCTCCCCTCTCCTCTCTCCTCTCCTCCCCTCTCCTCCTCTCTCCTCTCCTCTCTCCTCTCTCCTCTCTCCCCTCCCCTCCTCCTCTCCTCTCCCCTCTCCTCTCTCCCCTCCTCTCTCCCCTCCCCTCTCCTCTCCCCTCTCCTCTCTCCCCTCCTCTCTCCCCTCCTCTCTCCTCTCCCCTCTCCTCTCTCCTCTCCTCCCCTCTCCTCCTCTCTCCTCTCCTCTCTCCCCTCCTCTCCCCTCTCCTCTCCTCTCTCCCCTCCTCTCTCCCCTCCTCTCCCCTCTCCTCTCTCCCCTCTCCCCTCCTCTCTCCTCTCCCCTCTCCTCTCCTCTCTCCCCTCCTCTCTCCTCTCCTCCTCTCTCCTCTCCTCCTCCTCTCCTCTCCTCTCTCATGTAGAATAAGATGTTTTGATGAAATGTATAAACATTATATAAATATAATTTGAAGCTTAGATTCAAAGTGTTGGTCACACGTGATGTGTTCAAGGACCGTGAGAAAGTGAGGATTCTCACCGTGTCTGCAGCTTGTGTCTGTGACAGACGATGTGTCTCCGTGTCTCCGTGTCTCTGCCTGTCAGTCCTAACACCCTTGTGTCTGTCTCAGTCTGGAGGAGGCAGCCCTCAGTCTCAGCGGCCCGCTGAGCTGTCGGACGACGAGGTCGGGGAGTTGTTCCAGCGGCTCGCTGAGGTTCAGCAGGAGAAGTGGATGCTGGAGGAGAAGGTGAGGAGAGACTTCACCTTCGTCTCCTTCTGCTTCACTCGCTTCCTCGAGGCGACAGTCAGGACAACGAAGAGCTTGTGTTCATGTCTTTCTGCATTATTAATATCAGAGGTCAATATGTCCGCCGTTCCACTGACCAGATATTTATGTGTGTATATATATATATATATATATATATATATATATATATATATATACTCAAGTAAAGTAAAGTACCTCAAAACTCTACTTGAGTATTTCTATTTCCTGCTCCTTTCGTATTCTCAGAGGTAGATGTCGTACTTGTTCGTACAGCTTTGTTTACTTTACAGGTTATTGAAACTAATACATGAAGATGTATTATTATAGATTAACATGAAGCATTTTAAATGAACACATGAATGCATCAATATGTATCATGTATTCTAATACATGTATTCTAATACAATTTGAATGCATGACTTGTACTTGTACCATAGTATTACTGCATTGTAGTAGTATTACTTAAGTACAAACATCTGAGTACTTCTGTTCTTCCTTCAGGTGAAACATCTGGAGGTGAGCTGCTCGTCGATGGCTGAAGACATCTGCAGGAAGAGTTCCATCATCGAGACCTACGTGATGGACAGCCGCATAGGTGACGCACACACACACGTACACACACACACACACGTACACACATGCACACACACACACACACACGTACACACACACGTACACACACACGCACACGCACACGTACACACACACACGTACACACATGCACACACACACACACACACGTACACACACACGCACACGCACACGTACACACACACACACACGTACACACACACACACCTACACACACACGCACACACATGCACACGTACACACACACGCACACACACACGTACACACACGTACGCACACACACGTACACACACACACGTACACACACGTACACACACGCACACACACACGTACACACACGTACACACACGTACACACACACGTACACACACACGTACACACACACGTACACACACGTACACACACACGCACACACACGTACACACACACGTACACACACGTACACACACGCACACACACACGTACACACACGCACACACACACGTACACACACGCACACACACACGTACACACACGCACACACACACGCACACACAAACGTACACGCACACGCACACGTACACGCACACACACGCGCACGCACACGTACACACACACACGTACACACACGCACACACACACGTGCACACACACGTACACACACACGCACACACACGTACACACACACGCGCACGCACAGACACGTACACACACGCACACACACACGTGCACACACACACACGCCACACACACGTACGCGCACGCACACACACACACGCACACACACACGTACACACACGCACACGCACGTACACACGTACACGTGCACGCACAGCTGCCGTGTCATTTGTATGACATCAGGTGTGATGGATAACTTGGTAGTAAAGCCGTCTGTCTCTCCTATCTGCCTCCACCTTTATTTCCTTTCCTCCTCGCAACCACTTCTCTTATGTCCTTGTCTCCTCTCCTTCTCTCCTCCCCTGTCTTCCCACTTGTCTTAGCATGCTAACGGGCTAACTGAGACGGTGCACCGAGTTTTAAAGTGAATGAACCTGCTTCATAAACAGTGAAAATTTTCTTGTTGATACTCGTATAGCTGCTGATTCCTCCCCTTCGTCTCCTTGTCTCCTTGTGTCCTCGTCTCCTTAGATGTGTCGGGCAGTGCCGTCGGAGGTCACGGAGGCTCTCAGGGGGAGAGAGGAGGTCTGGGTTCAGTCCTCAGAGATCTGGTGAAACCGGGAGACGAGAATCTGAGAGAGATGAACAAGAAGCTGCAGAACATGTTGGAGGAGCAGCTGACCAAGAACATGCACCTGCAGAAGGTGAAACGCACACACACACACACACACATTAATCAATGTGCTAATCATGAACATTAGAGCCTTATTGGTGATCAAACTGCTGTCTCTCTGTAGGACCTGGAGGTTCTGTCCCAGGAATTAGTCCGTCTCAGTAAGGAAAGCAGCTCTGGTGGCGGTGCAACCGGGTCGGGATAAGGCTAACACCTGGAACCAACACTTCGTCCTTTTCCCATTCCCTGCGACTAACGTCTGGAGCTTTTATGATTTCCCTCATCTCAGTCCGCCTGCTGGGTTACGACTAAATGCTGGAACCTGTTGATTCTCAATGAAGAGAAGAAACTAAGTTTTAAAGGTGTAGAAGAAGAAACTTGAGACCAGTGGGAATGTAAAAGTTGGGCTCAACTCATTTATGTTGCTATTGAATGTACTGTAATTAGACTGAACCACTCAGTTCCTCTGAGTCCTGGCTACGACCTGGAAAACATACATGTAATGGACTTATGATTTCTATTGTAACCGGCTGTAAATCTTTGTGTCTGGAGGTGATTACAGAAAACACCTGTCTGTTGGGATCTGGCTATGTCCTGGAGTACACATGCCTGCTATCTGAATGAATGTTATTTTATTGTTTTCTTTGGGCAGTAACTCTGTTGTGATCTGGCTATTCCCTGGGCTCCTTAAACCACGGGGTCTGTCTATGACCTGGACCAACCGAGACGGTGTAAAACTCTTCAACGCAAAGTCTCCCTATTCATTTCCCCGAGCTTTCAGCCACATCTCATGAGCTTCAGTTCTTATCAGGTGTCACATGACACGTTGCTGAAAGTCAGTGGAGCTTTTTTGTTGAGTCGTTCCAAAAGTTCAGTCGTGTTTCTGAAGACGTTCGTTAGAAGTTAAACGGAAACGAGCGTTCATTCACGTTTTGTTTTTGTCGATTTAGGAAAACATTTCCGAAACTTTTCGGTGTAAACCGGGAAAGTGAGAACAGGAGACATCAATGTTATTTTACTAGAGAAAGAAAAAGCTTCACATCCTTCAGCTTCTGTTCCAATAGAACTGGTCCGAGGTTTTTTTGTGGCGTACCGGCCCTTTAAATCCTGGATTTCTTGGTTTAGCTGGTTTTGAAACATCTCTGATGTTAAAAAACGACGCAGCTACTCGTTGCTTTAAAGAAGAGACCAGAATCAAGAAGAAAGACTTGATCTCGCTACATCGTTAACGAGCTAACGAGCTACATCCACCAACAGAATTCTATCCACAAAAATGTGCTGCTAACGGCCTCCTATAGGAGCTCATGTCATCAGGGTGTTTGTGGGCCGTGGCTATGTCATGGAGCACAAACACACGTACGGTTATGATGCTGAACTATTCTGCATCCCTTCTTTTGTTTATAACTTCAAACACTCCTGTGTCTCCTCAAACTGTGACGGGGATGTCAAATGGTTCAGACTATTTGCTGGATAGGAACGACTGTCGTAGTCCTCTTCTCTATATTATATTCAGGGCTCATTATTTGGGGTTTTTTTTATCGGAAGAAAATGTCTAAATCATTTGAAAATGATTCACTGCTTTTAGATTTTTTTTCTTCTTTTGGGGTAATGATTTATTTTTACACCGTCGTGTGTTTGACGGTTCATTTAGTTCAGCTTGGGATGCAAAATGGCTCAAATAATCCTAAAATTATGTCTTGTTTCTTTTGTTTTTTCTTTTTTTCTGTAATCCATCTTTTGATCTCCAGGGACGTGTCTATGTCTTGGATCACATGAACTGTGATTTGTGTTGCACTATTGAATTTTTTTGTGATTTATTTCCATCCCTACTGGGGACACCAAATGGTGCAGAGAAAAACAAAACGCGTAAAACTGTCATCTTTGATCTTTGGATGCTATTGACTCAAATCTTAGATTTATTTTTTATCTTGGGCTCTGTCTACTTCCTGCTTGAAACAAGTATTTTTTGGACTGTCTCTTTAAATCTGTTTGCTCTGATTCGTTAAAAAGAAGAAATGAAGTTTTTGACGGGAAGTGAAAGACGAATACTTCGGTTGGATAGCTTGTCGGCTACGTGGGCCCTGACTACGTCCTGGACTGAACCTCTGGTCCCGGGCTCTGACTACATCCTGGACAAGATGCTTGTAACTGCCTGTACATTTCTGCTTTATTTTCGTTTGACGTTACGACTTTAAATGTCTTGAGAAGAACTCGACGTGTCGACGGTGCAGCTTTTGTCTTTTTTCAACTTAATGACGTCATTACGTATTTAAACAGGAAATGTCAAAGATAACGAGAAGCTCATCTTAAAGACTAATCGTCACAGTGCAGTCTTCGCTCTCGGGATCAGTCTACGTGCTGGACAGTGGCTCTGCCCGTTTCTTTTGCTTTTGTTTGTAACGTTTAAATCTGTATATATATAGATATGTTCACGCTGTGATATGACTTCTAACTGTATGGAGAATCAACTGATCTATTTATGAGACTGATGATGATGATCATGACGCTAATTATTGTAACATCAAAATATAAAGTATGTCGAGACGACGATGACGTGTCTGCTTTTCTCTCATCAAACGTTCTGAAGAATTATCAAAAATCAACGTTCAGCTGAGATTCAATAAACGTTAATGTTTATCTTTTTATTACATTTTGAGCTATTGATATTTTAAGTGAGGGAACAAAGACTGAAATAAAACTGCTTACGTTTTATTTCATACTTTTATTTCTAACGTCTTCCTGATGGATTGATGTGAAACAACCTTTAACTTCTAAACTAATGTTTCTGATTATCGCAAAAGGTTTGTACATTTTTAGGCACCTTAAATTGACAAAATGAGACTTTTGTGCTGAGAAAAAGATTTAAAAGCTTAAAGTCCATAGAAATGCACCAGACTCTGGGGGTCTGTCTACATCCTGGACAACATGTCTGGTGTTAATCTATACAATTAGAACTCATAAAACCTGCAAAACATTGAGTGAAGTTTGGTTCTTTAGTGATGAAATATCTCTGTGACTCCTGCTGACCCCCCCCATCCTTCCCACAATCCTCTCTGTTTTCGTTGATTAAAACTCGTTCTGCTCTCGGTGAAGTTTAGCGATGGAGGTCGAGGTTCGGGGAGACGCTGCCTCGCTCGTTGCTAATTAGCTGTCGAGTACTTCCTGTCCCGTAGAGAGACAGACGGGTTAGAGAGGTGACGGGGTCCGCCTTAACGAGATAGCGTCTGATTGGCCGAGCAGAGGGTTAATTGAAGGGGAGGAAGTTGTAGATTACAAACGTGGTTTTAATTCAAATGAAAGTTCAGAGAGAGACGGGCTGTCCCTGTCTGTCTGTCTCCACCTGTCTGTCTGTGTCTGTCTGTGTCTCTGTCTGTCTGTGTCCCTGTCTGTCTGTCTCCACCTGTCTGTCTGTGTCTCTGTCTGTCTGTCTCTCTGTCTGTGTCTCTGTCTGTCTGTCTCCACCTGTCTGTCTGTGTCCCTGTCTGTCTGTCTCCACCTGTCTGTCTGTGTCTGTCTGTGTCTCTGTCTGTCTGTGTCCCTGTCTGTCTGTCTCCACCTGTCTGTGTCTCTGTCTGTCTGTGTCTGTCTGTGTCTGTCTGTGTCTCTGTCTGTCTGTCTCCACCTGTCTGTCTGTGTCTCTGTCTGTCTGTGTCCCTGTCTGTCTGTCTCCACCTGTCTGTCTGTGTCTGTCTGTGTCTCTGTCTGTCTGTGTCTCTGTCTGTCTGTCTCCACCTGTCTGTCTGTGTCTCTGTCTGTCTGTGTCCCTGTCTGTCTGTCTCCACCTGTCTGTCTGTGTCTCTGTCTGTCTGTCTCCACCTGTCTGTCTGTGTCTCTGTCTGTCTGTCTGTGTCTGTCTGTGTCTCTGTCTGTCTGTCTCCACCTGTCTGTCTGTGTCTCTGTCTGTCTGTGTCTGTCTGTGTCTGTCCGTGTCTCTGTCTGTCTGTGTCCACCTGTCTGTGTCTGAAGTGATGCAAAAAGAAACAAGTAGAATATGTATTGATTGACAGAAACACCAATAGATAATGGAAATAATTTGATGTTTTTATATCTTGTATGAATAAAATAAATGAACAAATGAAATGAAGTGAACTCGACTCATTTCTCGTTGTCAGGCTTCTGAACTGATGAACTCTTCATGAAGCAGGCGGCCGCGGCTCAACGGGGGTCGACCGGCAAACGCAAGGTCGGTGGTTCGATCCTCGGCTGCTACACGTCCTGTACCGAAGTGTCCCTGAGCAAGACACTGAAGCGCGCGCGCACGCACGCACGCACGCACGCACGCACGCACGCACGCACGCACGCACGCACGCACGCACGCACGCACGCACGCACGCACTCTTGACATGCTCCTTCTATAATTAAACTTTCTCAGACTACAGTAACATGAGACACAACGCCATCCTTCCTGCCCGACCAGCTGCTGCGACACACACTTTGTAGTCTATTTGTGTCTCTTTGTAGTTTTATGTCTCTTTGTAGTATATTTGTGTCTCTTTGTAGTTTTATGTCTCTTTGTAGTATATTTGTGTCTCTTTGTAGTTTTATGTGTCTTTGTAGTCTATTTGTGTCTCTTTGTAGTTTTATGTGTATTTGCAGTATATTTGTGTCTCGTTGTAGTTTTTTGTCTCTTTGTAGTCTATTTGTGTCTCTTTGTAGTTTATGTGTCTTTGTCGTCTATTTGTCTCTTTGTAGTTTTATGTCTCTTTGTCGTCTATTTGTCTCTTTGTAGTTTTATGTGTATTTGTAGTCTATTTGTGTCTCGTTGTAGTTTTATGTGTCTTTGTAGTCTATTTGTGTCTCTTTGTAGTTTTATGTGTCTTTGCAGTATATTTGTGTCTCTTTGTAGTTTTATGTGTATTTGTAGTCTATTTGTGTCTCTTTGTAGTTTTATGTGTCTTTGTCGTCTATTTGTGTCTCTTTGTAGTTTTATGTGTCTTTGCAGTCTATTTGTGTCTCTTTGTAGTTTTATGTGTCTTTGTAGTCTATTTGTGTCTCTTTGTAGTTTTATGTGTCTTTGTCGTCTATTTGTGTCTCTTTGTAGTTTTATGTGTCTTTGTAGTATATTTGTGTCTCTTTGTAGTTTTATGTGTATTTGTAGTCTATTTGTGTCTCTTTGTAGTTTTATGTGTCTTTGCAGTATATTTGTGTCTCTTTGTAGTTTTATGTGTCTTTGTAGTCTATTTGTGTCTCTTTGTAGTTTTATGTGTCTTTTTAGTCTATTTGTGTCTCTTTGTAGTTTTATGTGTCTTTGTAGTCTATTTGTGTCTCTTTGTAGTTTTATGCGTCTTTGTCGTCTATTTGTGTCTCTTTGTAGTTTTATCTGTCTTTGTAGTCTATTTGTGTCTCTTTGTAGTTTTATGTGTCTTTGTAGTCTATTTGTGTCTCTTTGTAGTTTTATGTCTCTTTGTAGTCTACTTTGTGTCTCTTTGTAGTTTTATGTCTCTTTGTAGTCTATTTGTGTCTCTTTGTAGTTTTGTGTCTTTGTAGTCTATTTGTGTCTCTTTGTAGTTTTATGTGTCTTTGTCGTCTATTTGTCTCGTTGTAGTTTTTTGTCTCTTTGTCGTCTATTTGTCTCTTTGTAGTTTTATGTGTATTTGTAGTCTATTTGTGTCTCGTTGTAGTTTTATGTGTCTTTGTAGTCTATTTGTGTCTCTTTGTAGTTTTATGTGTCTTTGCAGTATATTTGTCTCTTTGTAGTTTTGTGTCTTTGTAGTCTATTTGTGTCTCTTTGTAGTTTTATGTGTCTTTGTAGTCTATTTCTGTCTCTTTGTAGTTTTATGTGTCTTTGTAGTCTATTTGTGTCTCTTTGTAGTTTTATGTGTCTTTGTAGTCTATTTGTGTCTCTTTGTAGTTTTATGTGTCTTTGCAGTATATTTGTGTCTCTTTGTAGTTTTATGTGTCTTTTTAGTCTATTTGTGTCTCTTTGTAGTTTTATGTGTCTTTGTAGTCTATTTGTGTCTCTTTGTAGTTTTATGCGTCTTTGTCGTCTATTTGTGTCTCTTTGTAGTTTTATCTGTCTTTGTAGTCTATTTGTGTCTCTTTGTAGTTTTATGTGTCTTTGTAGTCTATTTGTGTCTCTTTGTAGTTTTATGTGTCTTTGTAGTCTATTTGTGTCTCTTTGTAGTTTTATGTGTCTTTGTAGTCTATTTGTGTCTCTTTGTAGTTTTATGTGTCTTTGTAGTCTATTTGTGTCTCTTTGTAGTTTTATGTGTCTTTGTAGTCTATTTGTGTCTCTTTGTAGTTTTATGTGTCTTTGTCGTCTATTTGTGTCTCTTTGTAGTTTTATGTGTCTTTGTAGTCTATTTGTGTGTCTTTGTAGTTTTATGTGTCTTTGTCGTCTATTTGTCTCGTAGTAGTATGTGTATCTTTCTGGTCATTGTGAGCCTCTTCCTGGTTGGTTTGTGTCTCTTTCAGAGACATTTCACAGGTGAAGGATTATTGGAACTTAAAGATCTCGTTGAGTTACAGACTTTATGACTTACGTACGAGTGATACCAGAAAATATACAGAATGTTTGTTTTTAGTTCAGAGAACAATCTCATTTTAAGCACCACTTTAATTATTTCAGTATTATTTCATATTTCAGTGGCGTCGAACAGTAATTCTCTCCAGAATGATTGAAAAGGTTTCGCTCAGTAAAATGCATGAAGAAAGAATAACGAGACGCATGGTGAATTCTTCTTCTTCTCATTTATTGTCAGTTTTGGTTGTGAAGTAACTGTAATCTGTTTCTGTTGTTTATTTATGTTTTCAGTTTCATAAGATGTTTCCTCTCTACTACTACTAACAGTACATAAGTAAAGTACTTCAGTTAATGACGTTTTAGAACGATAGTTTTCATTTAGCCTCTTTCTTTAAATCGGGGAAACAGCGCCCCCATCGGTAGTCACTGGCGGTGAACGCGTGGAGTCTGTGGTGAAGAAGAGGTACTGCACCCGGACGAGGCCGCCGCGCACACAGCAGGTGAAGCTCGTGACCTTTGATTAGAAACCACGAGGAACCAGTCAGGTGAGTTCAGTCACGCAACTGGAGCTGTGAGTCAGATACACCGTCAGATACACCTGTCTGTCTGTCTGTCTGTATGTACAGTAGAACTGGTCCAGTAGAAACCTGATCCTGGTCTGTGTTCTGCTGTATCAGACCGTATTGACACACAGCAACATGATCGTGTTTGTGTCTCTCACCTGTCCATCTACCTGTACAGTCTGCCTGTCTCTCTGTCTGTCTGTCTGTCTGTCTGTCTGTCTGTCTGTCTGTCTGTCTGTCTCTCTGTCTCTCTGTCTCTCTCTCTCTGTCTCTCTGTCTCTCTGTCTGTCTGTCTCTCTCTGTCTCTCTCTCTGTCTCTCTGTCTCTCTCTCTGTCTGTCTGTCTCTCTGTCTGTCTCTCTGTCTGCCTGTCTGCCTGTGAGCGGGTGAGACATGATTCATGTTTCACTTTGAATCCTTCAGCTCGTCTGGTACTAAAGTACACATTCAACGTACTTTCTACTTCACTGTCTCAGAGGTACATGTTGTACTTTATACTGTACTACATCTCAGAGGTACATGTAGTACTTTATACTGTACTACACCTCAGAGGTACATATAGTACTTTAGTAGTACTGTTTATAGTACTGTGTGTCACATGTTTCTGTCTTTAAACAGCAGTTGGCTAAACTGCTTCATAGACCCGCCTCTTTGGGGCAGTTTCTCTCCAGAGCTGCTGAGACGTGCACGCGCAGAGAGGACGTGCAGGAAAAGCATATATTTACCGCAGATATCATATCTTACACATATTACTGATGATTCCATATTTCAAAAACACAAATATTGACAATTTGTATAGTTTATTATTATTATTATTTGTTGTGGCTCAAGGTGGGGCGGAGCCCTAGCGCCCTCTATTGACCAGCCGCCACTGATGATGATGATGATGATGATGATGATGAAGATGATGAAGATGATGAAGGAACAACAAGGTTAACTGTCTGAACTTCATAACACTTGATAATATTTTCATAATATTTCATCAGCGAGAAGTTTTCCAAAGAGTCTGAAGTGAGAAAAGATGAAAGTGATGAAACGAAGACGAAGCAGCGAAGGACAGAAAGAAGAACAAGTGTTCTCAATGACGCCTCCTACGCTGCGAGTGTGTCTATAGAAAGACACGGACGTCTCTGATTGGACGTGTGTGTGTGTGTGTGTGTGTGTGTGTGTGTGTGTGTGTGTGTGTGTGTGTGTGTGTGTGTTGCCGCAGTGCCACATCTCTCTCCTCCCACTCTGAAGCTAAAAACAAACAGAGCGGCTCTCATTACACTGAGAGTCCAATCAATACACTGAGGCCCCCGGGGGCCCCCACTGCCCTCTGTGTGTGTGTGTGTGTGTGTGTGTGTGTGTGTGTGTGTTAAGTTGACCAGAGCAATCTGTTTGCTTTCAGAGAAATAAACAAGAAAACAACACTGCGATGCCTTCACTGTCCTCTTAAAGGTGTTTACTGTTCTCTTTAATGATGCATTCACTGTCTTCTGTCTCCCTGTGTACTGTTTACTCTCCCTGCTGGTGATGCGTTCACTGTCTTCTTCATGACGTTTTTACTGTTTTCTTTATCGATATGTTCAGTGTCTTTTCTGCTGATTTCTCTCTGGTGATGCCTTCACTGTCCTCTCTGATGATGCCTTCACTGTCCTCTCTGGTGATGCCTTCACTGTCCTCTCTGATGATGCCTTCACTGTCCTCTCTGGTGATGCCTTCACTGTCCTCTCTGGTGATGTCTTCACTGTCCTCTCTGATGATGCCTTCGCTGTCCTCTCTGATGATGCCTTCGCTGTCCTCTCTGGTGATGTCTTCACTGTCCTCTCTGATGATGCCTTCGCTGTCCTCTCTGATGATGCCTTCACTGTCCTCTCTGGTGATGTCTTCACTGTCCTCTCTGATGATGCCTTCGCTGTCCTCTCTGATGATGCCTTCGCTGTCCTCTCTGGTGATGTCTTCACTGTCCTCTCTGGTGATGCCTTCACTGTCCTCTCTGGTGATGCCTTCACTGTCCTCTCTGATGATGCCTTCACTGTCCTCTCTGGTGATGTCTTCACTGTCCTCTCTGATGATGCCTTCGCTGTCCTCTCTGATGATGCCTTCGCTGTCCTCTCTGATGATGCCTTCGCTGTCCTCTCTGATGATGCCTTCACTGTCCTCTCTGGTGATGCCTTCACTGTCCTCTGGTGATGATAAAGTTGAGCATGTTTTCTTTCAGGAGGCGTGATGTCAGACATGTTGTTGGTTTCTGTTGTGAACACAAACTAAGGGATTCTGTCACACACACACACACACACACACACACACACACACACACACGCACGCATGCTCTATATTTAGCAGACTGCTGCAGAAGGGAACTCGTGAATTTTTTTAACTGTGTAACCCGACTTCCTCCTCCTCCTCCTCCTCCTCCTCCTCCTCCTCTCTCCTCCTCCTCCTCCTGTGTGTGTGAGAGAGAGACAGAGAGACAGAGACAGACAGACAGACAGACAGACAGACAGACAGACAGACAGACAGACAGACAGAGAGAGAGTCTCCGCTGCCTCTTGACTCCACTCAGGCTGCTCTGAGTGTTGTTGTGTCTCTCAGGGTGTGCTTGCTGTCTGCAGTCGGTCCGTCCCAGAGGGGTGGAGACTCTAAGACTCCCAACAGCTTGTACTTTCAAATGCATTGTCTTCATCCTCGTCCTCTTCCTCCTGATACATTTACTGCTTTTAAAAAAATATTTACCTCCTTTTTTTATTTCTATCGATCCAAACCTTTCATCCCTCTCTTCTTCTTCCTCTTGTTTCTCTCCCCCACTTTAGTCTCCACCTCTAACCTTCCTCCCCTCTTCATCCTCTCCTTCGCTTCCTCCTGCTTTTTAATACATGAACACAGACCTCATCATTCCCTTCATGCCTCTTGGCATGTAGAGCAGCAGTCTTCCTCCCGTCTGTCCTGTCCAGTCTCTGGATGTCGCCCCATGAGAGGTTCAGGCTCTGCATCTCCTCCTCCTCAGTTCTTCTTCGTGTGTTTCTTTTTATTTTCCCTTCTGGTGTCCAATGTAAGGCTGTTCTTGTGATATCAGCAGGATCTTTTCTCCACACATGTCCTATCCATCCCCGTCTGCTCCTCATGAGGACGGTGTCCATGCTTTCGTGTTGGCATTGGTCCGACAGGTCTTCATTTGAGATGGTGTTTGGCAGAAGATGAGCAGTATTCGTCTTAAACTCTGGTGTGGAAGGTTGATAGTCTGTTGAGATCTTCTTGTGTCATTCTCCAGCATTCAGAACCGTACAACAGGTTTCATATTGATATCATGTATTATTATAGTAGAACAACAGGGTGGATGAAACACAGCTCTGATACGTTGAAGCTCGGTGTTGATGTGCGCTCTAAAGCCTTCCTGGCCTGATTGAGACGTTCTTGATGTCTTCATCTGCCCCGTCTGTCTGACAGCGCTGCCCAAATATGTGAACTCGTCCGTTTTAGGGAGATCTTCTCCGTTACCCTGAATTGGTGAGAGATCGGGAATGTTCAGAGTCATCACTTCCGTTTTTCGTTTTGCTGATCTTCTGAGCAACATCACTGAGGCGGGATGTTTCCTCCTGCATGTTTGATGAGTATGTGAAAGAAGAGCGAGATCATCTGCATAGTCGAGATCTTCAAGTGATGGAGATCGTCCATCGAATGCCTCTATGCTGGTCTTCAGTTGTTTGTCTCATTACCAGTCAATGGTGATATTGAAGAGCAAAGCTGACATCACACATCCTCGTCTCACACGTTTTTACTTGGAATCTTTGGAGACTGTTTCCAACCCTACATGTGAAGTTGGTATAAAAACTTTGGCTCACATGAACCATATCTTCATGGATCCCATAATGCGCAATATACGCCACAGGCTCTCACGGTGAATGGAGTCAAATGCTTTTCAAAGTCAACAAAGTTGATATCCAGTTCCCTCTGCCGCTCTGTGCACGGCTCTGTGACGCTACGTAACGTGAATATGTGATCGTTGCAACTTCTACCCTTTCTGAAACCTGCCTGTTCTTTTCGGAGATGTTGGTCTACAGCATCCGTTATTCGGTTCATAATAATCTTTGCCACGATCTTACTTGGTATTGACAGAAGTGTAATTCTGTACAGACCTCGACATAGTAAACTCCTCTTCGTCCTGCTCTCTTTCCACTTACTGTCTTCTTCCCCTTCGATTTATTCTCTCTCTCTCTCTCTCTCTCTCTCTCTCTCTCTCTCTCTCTCTCAATCCATATATTTTCACCCCCCCCCCTCTCGTCTCCACTCCCTCTCTCAGCTTTTAAATGCAGAACTTTGTGTCTGAATTTGGCTCATTCTGTGTGAGTGTCTCATCTATCATGCATGAGTGTTAAACTATAAACTCTGGGTCACTGTGCCGCCCTCAGCTTAGAGAGAGAGAGAGAGATCCACTTATTATTATTGTACTTATGTATCTCTACTTATTTCTGTGTTGTCCTTAATTGCCCAAGAAATCCGAATCCCTAATGGGTCCACTTTGGTTCATTTTTTGCAGCTTATTGATATTGCATAATGTTGTATTTCATATTTGCACTCTTTCTTTGTGGAACTCCAATTTCCCTCTTGATTTATATAATATATAATAAAGTCTCATCCTAATATTTGTGAGTAACTAAAGTTAATAAAGTCAAACAAACTAAAAGGCTGGAGTGTTTCTCTACCATAAGTATCTCTTATTTCTAAGAAACAGTATAAATATATGGATATCCAGTAACTGATATGAAAAAAAACATTTCATTCCTTGGAAATATTGACAAATTATAAATGTAGAACAAGGAGTCATCTGCGTAGAGATTTAGGGTATAATATGTTTCCTTTCATTGTTGCCAGCGGGACCTTTTACAAAAGAAAAAAGCAATGATCCAAGGTTTGGACGCCAGTCTTTATGCTACGCTAGGCTAACTCACAGCCTGACTTCACAGACAAACTGATCGATCAATGTAGAAACAGTGAATGAGTTAAAACCAGTTACAGCGGGATATAAACGGCTGTCTATGCAGATTAAGCTTCACTAAATGTGACAAACAGAGCGTAAAAAAAGATGGTCTCACAGAATCAGTGTGGATTGATACAAGGATACAATGATACAAGGATACAAGGATACAATGACACAATGACACAATGATACAAGGATACAAGGATACAATGATACAAGGATACAATGATACAATGACACAATGATACAATGATACAAGGATACAAGGATACAATGATACAAGGATACAATGATACAATGATACAAGGATACAATGATACAAGGATACAAGGATACAAGGATACAATGGAGACAGTTCCATGTAGATACCAACCTCCGGTTCTTTAAAGTTCTCCAAAGCTTCATGTGTTAAAGCTGCATTCTCTCTAGTGGCCACCAGGGGGCGACTCCTCTGGTTGTATAGAAGTCTATAGAAAATGACTCTACTTCTCTCTTGATTTATTCCCTCAGTAAACATTGTAAACATGAGTTTATGTCTCAATCTCTAGTTTCAAGTCTTCTTCAATACAGCATGATGTTCATTTAGTACATGATGGTCCATTTAGAGTCACACAGACCATAAAGCAGGGGATGCTTTAGGGCGGGGCTACACGCTGATTGACAGGTCGACACCAGAGACGTATACGGCGTCTCTACGTCTCCTCCTCAGTCCAGATATGCTCACTTCCTGTTCACTGATGAACTTGAAAAAACAAGATGGTGACGGACAAATCACCGAACTCAAGACTTCAAAACGTCCACAAACCAACGAGAGACGTCACCATGACTACACGTCTACTTCTCATATTCAGTCTGTGGTTCTATGAGACGCGTGAGTAACGGATGTGAAAATGCTTTCAGTGGAGATCGGCCGTTAGAAAGAGAGAGAATAAGTGTACTTACCCACACGTTGAACAGGTCTCTGGTCAGGAAGCTAACTGTGATTTTAAAGACATCCATACAATACCAATACAGCAATGTACGCATTTCTAATTCTTTTATTGGTCAACCGTTAATATAGAAAGTACAATCACCAGTTTCATCATCATATGTTATTTGCTGGATCCCCGCACCGCTAAGTTAATCCAGGCTTACCTCTGCTGAACTATTTACACCTCAGCATGAATCATTCATCCAGAGAGAACCTTATCAATCAGACATGAAACAAACACTTAGCTGCTGGCTACGTGCCACGCTAGCACAGATACAGATCTCCTGCAGAGGCAAACACGAGGCCATCAGATGCATTACTGACTGCACTCCTGTCCTCTGATTGGCTGATTTCCATCTTGTTGGCTGCAGAAAGCACAGAGCGTTATGGAGAAAATAATGTTTAAAAAGAACAACAACATCATGTAAGTAGAGCTGCTGCTCCTTCCCCGTCCAGCATCACCTCACACATCATCGTTACATTAGATATATGATGATCTACGTCCACACAGTCAGTCATCTTATTAGTTTTTCTCTCTTGAGGCTTCAGACCAGACTAGCAGACAGGCAGAAGGAGAGCAATATTGGAGATGGAGATTGAACAGCGATGACATGAAGTGTTTGCTGCTGAGATGAGTTTTAAACTGGTGGCTGATGACGGAGGCTCCTTGGTGTTGGAGGAGAATGGAGAGCTGGGTGGCTCGATGCCAGAGACGATGTAGAAATGATGTTGCATTTTGTCGGATGGCTTTAAAAATGGAAGAATAACGGAGTGAGTGTTCGTTTGTTGTCGTTCAGTCTGTGTGACGACCTGAAAACTGTCCCCGTTCATCCTTCTTTTTCTTTCTTCTTTTTCTTTTCTTCTTTTCTTCTTTTTCTTCTTTTTCTTCTTTTTCTTCTTTTCTTCTTTTTCTTCTTTTCCTTCTTTTCTTCTTTTCCTTCTTTTCTTCTTTTTCTTCTTTTTCTTCCTTTTCTCCTTTTCTTCTCCTTCTTCTTCTTCTTCCTGTCTGAGTGGCAGGAGGTGGGAGTTGACGGAGCGTGATTGAGAGCGTTAAAATAGTGATTTTCCGATCTTTTCTTCACGGGGTAATGTTGGGTGTGATGGTGTAGTGGGGTGTGCAGGGTTTACGGGGTTTTTTGTGGACTTTTATCGTTCTTTTTGGGTGTTTTTGAGCGGATTGCAGCCGGGCAGCAGGTGCTGTTGGCGTGCTAGCCGCTAGCATGCGGCTGACGGAGCTAACGAGGGAACACGGCGTGAAGGTCCCCCCCCGCTGTTCGGGTGTTCGGTGGAGGAGATCAGCCTGGCAGTGGGGGAGCTTGTCGGCTGCAGCCACGTGAAGTCCGCAGCGCGGATGAACAGCGCTGTGGTCGTCTTTCTGGACAGTTTGGAAGCTGCGGACGTGGTGCAGATGCACGGGATCTCCGTGGGTGAACACTTCCTGCACACGTATCCTCTCGCCTCACGGGACGTGAAAGTCACCGTGTCCAACGTGCCGCCGTTCATAAAGGGAGAAGCCATCATCAAAGAACTGTCCAAACATGGGAAGGTGGTGTCTCCGGTTCAGAGAGTGTCCTCTGGATTTCAGTCTCCTCTGTTGCAGCACGTGGTGTCTCACAGGAGACATGTCTACATGATCCCCAGCAACAGGAGCAGAGTAGTCGACCTCAGCTTCACGCTCACTGTGGACGACTTTGACTACGTCATCTTTGCAAAGACAAACGATTTCAAGTGTTACAGCTGTGGGAGACAAGGACATGTGAGCAGAGCTTGTCCTGGGGACACGGCTCAAACAGAGACCAGAACCAGAGACGCACCGAGGGGGACAGAGGGGACGAGCAGGATGGACAAGAGGGAACAAGTGGAGCACAGGAGGTGAGGGTGGAGGAGACGGGTGGAGCACAGGGGGTGAGAGTGGAGGAGACGGGTGGGGTACAGGAGGTGAGGGTGGAGGAGACGGGTAGAGCACAGGAGGTGAGGGTGGAGGAGACGGGTGGGGTACAGGAGGTGAGAGTGGAGGAGACGGGTGGAGCACAGGAGGTGAGAGTGGAGGAGACGGGTGGGGTACAGGAGGTGAGGGTGGAGGAGACGGGTAGAGCACAGGAGGTGAGGGTGGAGGAGACGGGGGTGACCCAGGAGACGAGAGTGGAGGTGGCGGGTGGGGTACAGGAGGCGATAGAAGAGAGGACGCGTGGGGGGCAAGAGGTGAGGAAGGACGGGGCAAGTGAGGTCCAGCAGGTGAGGGAGAGTGCTGGAGGACAGGTGGAGGCAGGTGGGGAGGTGGACATGGAGGCGGACGAGGAGCAGCTCAAGGCCCCTCAGCGGAAGAGGAAGCAGAAAGGAGACAAAGGACGCTCACAGGCGAAGAAGGCGGCAACTACCGAAAGTGGAGGAGCAGCCGAGTGCGGGTCCAGGCTGGAAGAGGATCCTGAGTCTGGTTGGGAGGACTCTGAGTCCAGTCAGGAGGACTCTGCTGTTAACAGCGAGCCCTCTGAACACGGTGCTGGCAGCTGCGGGGGCTCTGGAGGCTACAGCGTGGGGGAGATCAAGGAGTTCCTCAGGAGGACTAAGAGCGTGAGAAAAGCCAGAGTGGAGGACTACCTCTCTGATAAGGAGAAGCTCTCCAGCTCTGCCAGATCTCACATGAGGAGCAAGGACAGAGGAGGTCTGACGAAGCAGGAAGGCTTCAGGCTCCAGAAAATAGTTCACAAAGTGAACAAAGAACTGGGCAAAGGTGGCGCTAAAGTGAGACTCAGATCTCAGTCTGAAGACAATTAAAGACACGTTCATGTTGCTGGACCTTATGTGTGTAACCGTCTTGCAGGATGAAGTATCGTGGTGTTCAGGAAAGAACTGGGTTTGTTTTGAGTAGCAGTGAAGCTCTGTAAATGGAGGTTAACACAAACAAATAAAGATATATTAAACCTCTTTTCCTTCTTTTCCTTCTTTTCCTTCTTTTTCTTCTTTTCTTCTTTTCTTCTTTTCCTTCTTTTCCTTATTTTTCTTCTTTTCTTCTTTTCTTCTTTTCTTCTTTTCCTTCTTTTTCTTCTTTTCCTTCTTTTTCTTCTTTTCCTTCTTTTTCTTCTTTTTGTTCTTTTGTTCTTTTGTTATTTTCTTCTTTTTCTTCTTTTTCTTCTTTTCTTCTTTTCTTCTTTTCCTTCTTTTTCTTCTTTTCCTTCTTTTTCTTCTTTTTCTTCTTTTCTTCTTTTCTTCTTTTCTTCTTTTCTTCTTTTCCTTCTTTTTCTTCTTTTCCTTCTTTTTCTTCTTTTCCTTCTTTTTCTTTTTTCTTCTTTTCTTCTTTTCCTTCTTTTTCTTCTTTTTCTTCTTTTCTTCTTTTCCTTCTTTTTCTTCTTTTCTTCTTTTTCTTCTTTTCCTTCTTTTCTTCTTTTCCTTGACGGCACGGTGACGGCTCCTACATGGAGGACGTGAGCTCCGGACAGTGTGGAGCTGTGGGACGCAAACGGACTAAGTGTCCCCACAGAGAGCAGGCCGGCTCTGCTCACACAGACACCGGAGCAGCAGCTACGTCGAGACGTCTTCACGGAGACGTCTTCACGGAGACGTCTTCACGGAGACGTCTTCACGGAGACGTCTTCACGGAGACGTCTTCACGGAGACGTCTTCACGGAGACGTCTTCCATCACGGCTTCATGTTGGAGTGAAGCTTCACAGTAAAATGCTTTCAACACACAAACATGAATCTTTGATGCACCAGCTGCTGTGAGTGTGTGTGAGAGAGAGACAGCTGACCAACGTTTCTTTACATGTATTATTCATGTTTAAGTGGAACTGAACTGTGTGTGTGTGTGTGTGTGTGTGTGTGTGTGTGTGTGTGTGTGTGTGGCATGTTTTCTGAATGTCCTCATTCATGCGGATGATGTCTTTATGTTGTTAATGTTAGATCAGCAAGACTAAATATGTTCTCCACATCCGTGAAATACACGACCTATTGTATGGAAAGAAAGCACGTATAACACAAGTGTCTATGAATATTATTATATAATAATATATATATGCAATATTATAATATTACAGTGGTGACAAAGTGAGAAAGCAAACGAAGCTCAGCCCAGCTCGGTGTCTCCTCTGTTTGAACAGGAAATGTGCAAATTCAGTGATTTTGATTATAAAAATGCTCGAAATGATTGGAATCACACAGAAATTACATTTATAGCACAGATCAGTTGAGAAATATTAACTTTTATTTAATTTGATCATTATTTGTTTTTGAGTTTTCGTGATGACCTCACCTGCACGTCCTGTTGTACGGCTTTAAAAACACAAATCTATAGTTTTCATTAGTAATTCACTGTGTTGATGAAGAATCGTAGCAGCACAAAGTTTATACATATAATGTCGGATATTACACTATAAAGTTGCAATAATAATACAATAATAAAGTCGTGATTTTACAAGCAATATTATGCAAATACAGTTAAGTACCAAAAAGGTACATAATGTCAAAAACTGACGTAATATAATAATTGTTATGAAATAGTTGTTTAAAAACATTCAATCTTCCATGAGGAAATGATGAGTATGAAGAGCGACTCGATGTCAGACAAACAGGACCTTCACCCTGGAGACCAGCATCAGTGTCCCGCGTGGAACGCTGACTTATTTTACTCGACTTTTCTTACATCACTCGCATAGCATATTTAACTAATGCCAAACATTTATGTTAAGCTATCAAACACACGTATTTAAACCAAACCACAATATTATTTTCCTAAATCGAACAAAGTACTTCAGAGTAACGTCGGACAATAGACGCGGTAGCGCTGGATGAAGATGCATCCAACAGACTTCATCGATTCCTGCAAACAGCTTGATTAACACGTCTCTTCCTCTCTAAACAACACGATGGAGATCTAACACTACCACTGTTATCCACAGGGGGCGCCATCGCCAACGACACAAGAACCTTTCTTTCAGATGGATCTTTATTCTGCAAAGAGCTTTTTATAAAGTAAAGAAACGATGACGGAGTCGTTTTAAAGATAGAATAAGATCAGTTCTTCTCTCCGTGTTCTACATTGTTTCATAATCATTCTCTCTCTCTCTCTCTCTCTCTCTGTCTCTCTCTCTCTCTCTCTCTCTCTCTCTCTCTTCTCTCTCTCTCTCTCTGTCTCTCTCTCTCTCTCTCTCTCTCTCTCTCTCTCTCTCTTCTCTCTCTCTCTCTCTCTCTCTCTCTGTCTCTCTCTCTCTCTCTCTCTCTGTCTCTCTCTGTCTCTCTCTCTTCTCTCTCTGTCTCTCTCTCTCTCTCTCTCTCTCTCTCTCTCTGTCTCTCTCTCTCTCTCTCTCTGTCTCTCTCTGTCTCTCTCTCTCTCTCTCTCTCTGTCTCTCTCTCTCTCTCTCTCTCTCTGTCTCTCTCTGTCTCTCTCTCTCTCTCTCTCTCTCTCTGTCTCTCTCTCTCTCTCTCTCTCTCTCTCTCTGTCTCTCTCTCTCTCTGTCTCTCTCTCTCTCTCTCTCTCTCTCTCTCTCTCTGTCTCTCTCTCTCTCTGTCTCTCTCTCTCTCTCTCTCTCTGTCTCTCTCTCTCTCTCTGTCTCTCTCTCTCTCTCTCTCTCTCTCTCTCTCTCTCTCTCTCTCTCTCTCTCTCTCTCTCTGTCTCTTCTCTGTCTCTCTACATGAAACTCCCATCAGTCTGTTTAATGTGGAGCAGAGTGTGTGTTTGTGTGTGTGGAGAAAAAAGGGAGGGACACGAGGGAAAGAAGAAGAGAGTGACAACGAACAGAAAGGAGAGAGAGAGAGAGAAGGGAGACGAGGGGGAGGGTTGAGCAAGCAATCGGAGGGTGGAGCCAAAGAGAGAGGTGGAGAGAGAGAGAGAGAGAGAGAGAGAGAGAGAGAGAGAGAGAGGAGGGATGACAGGAGATGTGGTTGTTGCCGCGGCAGCAGAGCAGGACCGATCTGAGACAGTAATACTACACTCCTCCTCCTCCTCCTCTTCCTCTTCTCCTCCATCTCTCTGCATCCGTCTGTACGTCCCGTTTTACACCTGGAGCCAAAACAAACCAAAAAAACCATCTTCCTCCTCTTCTTCTGTTTCTTCTTCTTGTTCCACACCTTCATCATCATCTTCATCACCACCACCATCATCATCAGCGGTGGTAAGTAGGATGAAAAACTGCTCCAGATACAAAACGCTTCACTGCTGCTGAGAATAGAACGAGGAGTGGAGAGAGAGGAGGAGGAGGAGGAGGAGGAGGAGGACGGGACAGCGGGGAGGACAGAGGAAGAGTTGGGAGGAGAAGAAAAGAGAATCAGAGTAGAAAAAGTCGACTTAAAGAGGGGAAGAGAAGAAGAGAAGAAAAGGAGAGAAGTGGAACAAGAGGACAGACAGGCTCGAATAGAAAAGAGTAGAATAGAGTAGAATAGAGTAGAGTAGAATAGAGTAGAGTAGAATAGAGTAGAGTAGAGTAGAGTAGAATAGAGTAGAGTAGAATAGAGTAGAATAGAGTAGAATAGAGTAGAGTAGAATAGATTAGAATAGAGTAGAGTAGAATAGATTAGAATAGAGTAGAGTAGAATATAGTAGAGTAGAGTAGAGTAGAATAGAATAGAGTAGAGTAGAGTAGAGTAGAGTAGAGTAGAATAGAGTAGAGTAGAAAATAGAGTAGACGAGAATTAAACAGTGTTTTGAGTTGTTTGGAATGAACAGTTTGCAACAATCGATCTCAAGGAAAGAAAAATGTAGAAAAATAAAAGAATAACAGGAAGAAGTGGAGAAGATGAAAATAGATGATTGTGAGTGTGTGAGCGTGTGTGTGTGTGTGTGTGTGTGTGTGTGTGTGTGTGAGAGTGTGTGAGTGTGTGTATGTGTGTGTGTGTGAGAGTGTGTGAGCGTGTGTGTGTGTGTGTGTGTGAGAGTGTGGTGGAGTGTGTGTATGAGAGTGTGTGAGCGTGTGTGTGTGTGTGAGTGAGAGTGTGTGAGTGTGTGTGTCTGTGTGTGTGTGAGAGTGTGTGAGCGTGTGTGTGTGTGTGTGTGAGTGTGTGTGAGAGTGTGTGAGTGTGTGTATGTGTGTGTGTGTGAGAGTGTGTGAGTGTGTGTGTGTGTGTGTGTGTGAGTGTGTGTTGAGATTGATGTAATCCAGCCGTATGAATTACAGATGAAGTTCTGTGTGTTTGCTGTTAACGGTGGTTAGCGTTCACACACACACACACACACACACACACACACACACACACACACACACACACACACACACACACACACACTGCTTCTGTCATGCTACTAATGAAATATTGTATTTATTGTGTATTATTCTCTTCTACTAGAAGTTTTTATTCTACTTTGATGTCATTTTGATGTAAAATGTATATTTTAGTACAAAAAAGAAGGAACAAGCTAAACATATTCACTTTGAGTGGCTGATCAGCTGTGATCTCACTTCCTGTCTGCGTCTCATTGGTTCCTGCTGAAGAACTGATTCTCTAGTTGTTATTCAAACCAACAGGAAGTAGAGACTTCGATGGGGACTATTTTGTAGCGGCGGATGAATCCACATGTAGTGCTGCAGAGAGTGTTTACATGTGATGATGATGATGACGAAGGACCGAGGCATATTGATGAGTTTTAGTGGATTCTTGTTGGTGGAAACATTCACATAAAGAATATCAGCAGATGAATGTGTTGCAGTGTT
>CM051697.1:1097008-1102008 GCA_028022725.1 Lycodopsis pacificus | reverse complement strand
CTGAGAGTTTTGGGTTTTTTAAAGGTGCCGGTTAACCTTGTTTTATTTTGAAAAGCAACAGGATGCCCCCCCAAAACCAGTAGGACGCCAGAAACTCATCAAAATAAAAGACGGGCCACATACCCGTCGGATGCGTCGGCTTCCTCCGTCCTTCACGGCATTTATTTTCATGGCTTGACACCTAACTGCCGTCTGACCCCTCCCCCCCCCCCCCCCCTTCAACATGTCCGACCACCTCCTCTCTCGCCGCCTCGCCCCCTCGAGGAAATCAGGGCAGGAGAAGAAGAAGTGAGGATCTAGTAAACTCACGTCCTCAGGTTCATCCTCATCCCCCACCGAGGACACGACTCGTCCCTCTCTGCAGGTCGGGACGCGCTGATGCAAGATGGCGGCCGGCGTGGCGACGTGGCTGCCGTTTGCGCGGGCTGCGGCGGTGGGATGGCTGCCGTTGGCCAAGAAGACGATGCCCAAACCTCCCGTGGACAACTCGTCCAAGTCGGACGAGATCCTGTACGTCAACGTCAGCGGGGTCAGGTTTCAGGTGAGTGCTGGGCTCTACTGAGCACGCTGAGAACGACGGGGATCATGATCCTTCACCTGCATGACCACTGCTGAAGGATAAAGCAGTCATTTAAAGAACGACTTCATTGTGATGCCAGCAGGTTTTGAGGTCCATCATGAACAATAAAGTTCTTCTTCACTACGATATCAACGTTTTGTATTGATATCGAAGTGTTTATTGCCGATTAACTTGATGAACTAAACCTGGAAGAATCACAAACGATTGTTTGGCTCAGAGATTATTTGATGTAATATCCAATGGAAGAATCCCATTGGCTGTTTTTTGAAGGAACCCAGCTCCATTGTGAATCTGAAGCTCCCTGATTGGATGTTTCTTACAGCAATGCTCTCTGGGACTTGTAGTCGACAGTCTTAAACTTTTGCCTTTTTTTAAAAAACGGAGCAGAAAACGTTAGAAGTTATTATAAAGTCAATACCTGTCCGAGTGTTAAAAGAATATGATCACATTTCACACTTTAACTTTGCAGAGGTCGGTGCTGCTCCTAACGAGCTGCTGAGAGCTGTAAATACTCGACGTCTCATCAGACATCGATGTGCATTTAAGAGGAAATAATAACCAAAATGGCTTCACAGCAGAAGAAATAGATGTTGGTGGCTTTTAGGAATCAAACGGCACCTTCAGTGCTTTCTGCTGAGGTGGCAGAAAACAAGAAGAAAGTTCCTGTGACTTTGTCCTGATTGTTAAAAACCAAACGCAGCAGCTTGAAGATCTGGTGACGTGAATACAAACACACAGTAAAACGTATCATCCGAGCATAAGACAGGCCGTACTTCTGCGTTAGTGACGGTTCAACGCCGCCGTCTCTCTCTGCGTCTCAGAGTTAAAGTGGGAAAGCGGTTAAACTCAAGGCAATGTCTCATATTTGGTCTTTTTCTTTACTCAACGTATTCTGTATTCATGACCACAAAACTGCTGCAGTGTTAAAGAAATGAAAATACACGTAATCGTCAAAAAGAATGAATTCTCCTCTCCAGTTTCTGGGTTTTCCCAGCAGACGTTTGGCCTCATTCACCAAAATCTTCCTACAGTTTCACTTCAATGTGTTCTTGATAAAAGTCTACGTCCGTGATGTAAGCAGCTTTTGTAACTTGCTGTTTTCACACGTAACTGTCACAAACAGTTCACTGATGACAACACTGTTTACATGTCTGAGAACTTAAAGTAGTTGTTAGACGCTTTAGAAACAGGAGGTCTTAAAAATCTACATTTGAGTAAATATCAAATAGTTTACAAGATATTCAACCTCTCTTTCTTAATAATACATTTAATATTTGACTTGTTTCTTTACAGGATTTGTATAACGTAAATAAATTAGTCCATGAATATGAGGTATGAGTTGTCAGAGTACAGTCCCTGGTTGGTTTATGGCGTTTTGACGGTTAAACTCGTTGTCTTTTTGATTTAGTTTGTCTTCTGGTGTTTTAGAGAATAATGCAACAAAATCACGCCACGATGCCACGCTCGAGTACAAATGAAGCTTCAATCTTCGGCCTCTTGCTTCTTCCATGATGCTGTAGTTTCTATTAATCTTCCATCTCCAGCGGTCCAAGCACACTGAGACTGAGACCTGTGTCTACTTATTACTAATTCCCACAAAAATAAACACCAAGAACCCCCCCCCCCAAAAAAAAAACACCCATAACCGCTCCAACAATGTATTTGCTATATTTTGTGTGGGTGGAATTAAAGCTTTACCTCTAAGATGGAGTGGAGTAAAAGGATAAAGCCGCATAATATGGGAATACGCAATGTCATACTTAAGTACAGTACTTGAGTCCCCCCAACACCTGTGACTAAACTAGCAGCAGATGATTCATGCTAAACATCAGCAGTTCTAAAGCCTCTTCACAGCAAGAGGTAAAAACATCTTGTCGAACAGAAAACTTTGGTTGTTGTCCACACTGGTTTGTTTTTGCTGTGAGATTTGTGATTCAGCACTGAACGCCCACACGAGGCCCAGATTTAGAGTCTCAAAAGTAAAACTGTTTTTTTCTTTCCTCTTTGATTCCTCCAGACATGGAAGAACACTTTGGACCGTTATCCGGAGACGCTGCTGGGTTCGTCGGAGAAGGAGTTTTTCTACAACGAGGACACGCAGGAGTACTTCTTCGATCGGGACCCCGAAATGTTCCGGCACATTTTGAACTTTTACCGCACCGGGAAGCTCCACTACCCGAGAAACGAGTGCATCCAGGCCTTCGACGAGGAGCTGGCCTTCTACGGCATCGTGCCCGAGATCATCGGGGACTGTTGCATGGAGGTAAACCTCCAGAGGTTAGGTTTAGTCAACAAAACCACCAACAGTTAGGTTTAGTCAACAAAACCACCAACAGTTAGGTTTAGTCAACAAAACCACCAATAGTTAGCTTTAGACAACAAAACCACCAACAGTTAGCTTTAGGCAACAAAACCACCAACAGTTAGCTTTAGACAACAAAACCACCAACAGTTAGCTTTAAACAACAAAACCACCAACAGTTAGCTTTAAACAACAAAACCACCAACAGTTAGCTTTAGTCAACAAAACCACCAACAGTTAGCTTTAGTCAACAAAACCACCAACAGTTAGCTTTAGACAACAAAACCACCAACAGTTAGCTTTAGACAACAAAACCACCAACAGTTAGGTTTAGTCAACAAAACCACCAACAGTTAGCTTTAGACAACTAAACCACCAACAGTTAGCTTTAGTCAACAAAACCACCAACAGTTAGGTTTAGACAACAAAACCACCAACAGTTAGCTTTAGACAACAAAACCACCAACAGTTAGCTTTAGACAACAAAACCACCAACAGTTAGGTTTAGTCAACAAAACCACCAACAGTTAGCTTTAGACAACTAAACCACCAACAGTTAGCTTTAGTCAACAAAACCACCAACAGTTAGGTTTAGACAACAAAACCACCAACAGTTAGCTTTAGACAACAAAACCACCAACAGTTAGCTTTAGACAACAAAACCACCAACAGTTAGCTTTCGACAACTAAACCACCAACAGTTAGGTTTAGACAACAAAACCACCAACAGTTAGGTTTAGACAACAAAACCACCAACAGTTAGCTTTAGACAACAAAACCACCAACAGTTAGCTTTAGTCAACAAAACCACCAACAGTTAGCTTTAGACAACTACACATTCAGATTATAACTTTTATAACACCCGCCTGTTTCCTAGTGTACTTCAGTGGATACTGTGACCTTTGACCTTTCATGTCTTCCTCATGTCTCTTGGAGAATAGCTTAGTCAGCTCAATGACTGCTGTGTAAAAACACCGACAACTAAGCAGACTCCATTGTAAGTCAGGTTTCAGCTTCATACTCCAGCTTTCTTTCTGTCAGTGATTTCTGTAACGAGCCTCCAGAGCTCTTCATGTTTGTCTTCAGAGGCTCTTCTATCTTTATGTCTTTGTCTTTAAAGCTGACCCGGCTCATGGTTCAGTGTTTCCTCTCATTCCTTCATTCTGTTCACAAATGTAATTCTCATTTCTCTCGCTCAACTCTTCGCCCACAGTTCCTCTGTAGACACAGTCCACATGCTTTTTATTTATATTCTTCTGCTAAATTTCACAGATTCTGCTGTTTTTCTGATGCTTCTCTCTGCTCTTAAATTACAGCATTTGGCTCAACGTTTGGGAACGAAATTGAACTTCCTGCAGATCAGTTTCTTAGTCGCTGTGAAAGTCGCTGGCTGCTGCAGGACTTTCATTTATTCATCACGATAGTTATCTGGCTTATTGTTCAGGCTGTAACGTGTTCGTTTATTAGCACCTGTGTGTTGGCTGCTGGCTGTGGGTCAAAGTCTGATGTTTCTACAACATTAGCTCACTATGTTTAGAGCCAAAAGGGAAGAAAGGAAACCGTTAACCTTACTTAAGAAACTCAGTCGGCATAATATAATGTTATTATTGTATGTTTCTGCAAAAAAAAAACCCGATATGGTTCATGTCAATTCTTCTTTTCGTTTCACTGAAGCGTGATGGTTATATGACAGTTTCCCATTTCTTTACACAGTCCTTTGCATTTTCATTGAACACTGCAAGGTCTTTTGAGTTGCATGGGTTGGGTGGTAGAGGACAGACAAGGCAATGCTCCATAGTATGGTCTGCTTCTCCACATTCACATGTGGTTGGGCCAGCCTTGTAGCCCCATCTGACCAGAGCAGCTTTTGATCGTCCCGTTCTTGTTCTGAGGCGGTTTAGTGTTTTCCATTGAGCCCATGGTGCTTCTGGGCCAGGGGGAAGGTTTTCAGTGGGCGGTATTTCCATGACAGTTGGAGGAGGGTCATTCTCAAGCTTTTCCCTCCAGAGTTGGAGTCTGGTTTCTTCCCGAGACTTTATTAGGGGCTGGACATGGCTGAGAAAGCTTCTTCTTGATTTTAGCCGTTGGGCCGGAGGGTGACATCCATGGAGGAGATGG
>CM051697.1:1077008-1084508 GCA_028022725.1 Lycodopsis pacificus | reverse complement strand
TATTCTTTTGTTGTTATGTCACTCTTCTTTCCTCACCATCTTCTTTGTTTTAGTTTTGGTTCCTTTTTCTTTATGTCTTCACTAGTTTTCCTTTTCCTTTAGTTTACAGTAATTCAATTGTATTCCTTTAAACGCTCAATCAGCACATTTTTCAGGTATTCACATATTTACACCTGCTGACTCGCCGTTTCGCTCACTACGGTGTAAAAAAGTACAGTGTATTACAGTGTAACTTACAAGTTAGACGTTTCTATTAATAGATACAAAACAATTGTTGTTTTTTTACGTGTTGATCCTAATTGACTATTGTAGGATGAGTTGCATTCTGGGTAATGTAGGCGCCTGGTTTTAGCAAGTAAGAATAACTATAAAAGGAACAATATCTCTGGTTCTGCTGCATCCATTTTGTTCCTTTTCCTCCCTAAACTGTTCACCGTGAGTCTGACAGTGTTTAAGGAGTGTGATCCCCTTTCAAAATAAAAGTATGTCCACTCACAATCTGTGGTCACTGGTTGCTCCTGTTTCTATCTGAAGAGCCTGATTTTTACTTTGAGAACATATCATTTACATGTTATGGACCTGAGGAGATGAAATTACTCATTTACTCGCAAGAAAATGTGAAATACCAAAACTTTGTGCTGCAGAATTATTTATTTAATGTCATCTCATTATATATATATATGAAATAAAGAGGAGCAACAAGAAGATATGAATGAAGAAAGAAAAGACAAAACAAAGGATACGAAAACAAATGGAGAGACGGAAAGAGAAAGGAGACAGGATTTCATCTCCTTCACCGGAGGAGGAGAAAACATGGAACAACCATCCCTCCTCCTGCAACTTTCATCATCACTCCATCAATTAAACATGGAAGTGGATTACACTGGAGGAGAGATGAGGAAGAAGGAGAGGACAGAAGGAGATGATCGAGGATTGAGGAAAGGCAGAAAGGTGATGGAGGAGGAGAAAAATGAAGAGGAGGGAGGGAAAGACGAGGAGGAAGAGGAAGAGGAGGAGGCTTTGAGCAGACAGCTGTAACCCAGAATAGAAGTTTTCAAAGAGGAAAAACAAACTGAGCTGATCAAAGCGGTCCGATCGATACAGATGTCCTTGTGAAGCACGATCCTTAATTCAGACAGTTGGGAGGGAGGAGAGGAGGCAAAGGAGGGAGGAGAGAAGGAGGAGAAGGGAGAGGAGGAGAGCGCAGCCGTGAGCCCTTTGAAGACCTTTTTAAATTAAAGAAATATTCCTCACCGTATCAGAGGAGCTGAGGGATCCTGTTGTGTTCCTGCAGAAGAAGAAGCGCCAGCAGAGCGCTGATGTGACCTGATGACTCATCTGATGACTCATCCGAGTAAATGTCTTGTTTTCATGTCAATGTTCCACAAAATGAATCCAATGAAAACAGATGAAATGGTGACGGATATTTCACACGATTCGTTTCATTTTATTCAAGTGACGATAAACAAGGAGTGTCATTCGAGTCATCGTTAGGACAGCGCTCTGGCTGCAGTCTCTCTAGAGGTGACTGATCTTGTCCCTCACAGTGTGTGTCTCTCTAGAGGTGACTGATCATGTCCCTCACAGTGTGTGTCTCTCTAGAGGTGACTGATCATGTCCCTCACAGTGTGTGTCTCTCTAGAGGTGACTGATCATGTCCCTCACAGTGTGTGTCTCTCTAGAGGACTCATCATGTCCCTCACAGTGTGTGTCTCTCTAGAGGACTCATCTTGTCCCTCACAGTGTGTGTCTCTCTAGAGGACTCATCTTGTCCCTCACAGTGTGTGTCTCTCTAGAGGACTCATCTTGTCCCTCACAGTGTTTGTCTCTCTAGAGGTGACTGATCTTGTCCCTCGCAGTGTGTGTCTCTCTAGAGGTGACTGATCTTGTCCCTCACAGTGTGTGTCTCTCTAGAGGTGACTGATCTTGTCCCTCACAGTGTGTGTCTCTCTAGAGGACTCATCATGTCCCTCACAGTGTTTGTCTCTCTAGAGGTGACTGATCTTGTCCCTCACAGTGTGTGTCTCTCTAGAGGTGACTGATCTTGTCCCTCACAGTGTGTGTCTCTCTAGAGGACTCATCATGTCCCTCACAGTGTTTGTCTCTCTAGAGGTGACTGATCTTGTCCCTCGCAGTGTGTGTCTCTCTAGAGGTGACTGATCTTGTCCCTCACAGTGTGTGTCTCTCTAGAGGTGACTGATCTTGTCCCTCACAGTGTGTGTCTCTCTAGAGGACTCATCATGTCCCTCACAGTGTGTGTCTCTCTAGAGGTGACTGATCATGTCCCTCACAGTGTGTGTCTCTCTAGAGGTGACTGATCTTGTCCCTCACAGTGTGTGTCTCTCTAGAGGTGACTGATCTTGTCCCTCACAGTGTGTGTCTCTCTAGAGGTGACTGATCTTGTCCCTCACAGTGTGTGTCTCTCTAGAGGACTCATCATGTCCCTCACAGTGTGTGTCTCTCTAGAGGTGACTGATCATGTCCCTCACAGTGTTTGTCTCTCTAGAGGTGACTGATCTTGTCCCTCGCAGTGTGTGTCTCTCTAGAGGTGACTGATCTTGTCCCTCACAGTGTGTGTCTCTCTAGAGGTGACTGATCTTGTCCCTCACAGTGTGTGTCTCTCTAGAGGACTCATCATGTCCCTCACAGTGTTTGTCTCTCTAGAGGTGACTGATCTTGTCCCTCACAGTGTGTGTCTCTCTAGAGGTGACTGATCTTGTCCCTCACAGTGTGTGTCTCTCTAGAGGACTCATCATGTCCCTCACAGTGTTTGTCTCTCTAGAGGTGACTGATCTTGTCCCTCGCAGTGTGTGTCTCTCTAGAGGTGACTGATCTTGTCCCTCACAGTGTGTGTCTCTCTAGAGGTGACTGATCTTGTCCCTCACAGTGTGTGTCTCTCTAGAGGACTCATCATGTCCCTCACAGTGTGTGTCTCTCTAGAGGTGACTGATCATGTCCCTCACAGTGTGTGTCTCTCTAGAGGTGACTGATCTTGTCCCTCACAGTGTGTGTCTCTCTAGAGGTGACTGATCTTGTCCCTCACAGTGTGTGTCTCTCTAGAGGTGACTGATCTTGTCCCTCACAGTGTGTGTCTCTCTAGAGGTGACTGATCATGTCCCTCACAGTGTGTGTCTCTCTAGAGGTGACTGATCTTGTCCCTCACAGTGTGTGTCTCTCTAGAGGACTCATCTTGTCCCTCACAGTGTGTGTCTCTCTAGAGGTGACTGATCATGTCCCTCACAGTGTGTGTCTCTCTAGAGGTGACTGATCATGTCCCTCACAGTGTGTGTCTCTCTAGAGGTGACTGATCTTGTCCCTCACAGTGTGTGTCTCTCTAGAGGTGACTGATCTTGTCCCTCACAGTGTGTGTCTCTCTAGAGGTGACTGATCTTGTCCCTCACAGTGTGTGTCTCTCTAGAGGTGACTGATCTTGTCCCTGTGTGTCTCTCTGTGTGTCTCTGAGTCTCAGGTGTTCTGTGTGTGGGTTTAGTTCGGGTTAGGGTTCTGTGGGTTTGTGGGGGTGACCGTGGCTCACTGGGTTAAGAGGTCGTCTGGGAACCGGAAGGTTCACGGTTTGATTCCCGACTGGGACGTGTCACGTGTCTCAGTGTACCTGAGCAACACACTGAACCCCTGACGGCTCCCCGATGCCGATCAATGGCAGCCACTGCTCCCTGATACAGGGACGGATCAATGCAGAGACACGTTCCCCCTTAAAGGGATCAAGACAGGATCCATTCTTCTCTTTCTGTGGGTGGAGGACTTGTTTTTATTTATTTATTCTGAATTGATGACGTGACCGTGATCTGTGATCAATGAAAGGAATTTAAAAATCAATCAATCTTGTTCTTGTTCTTGTTCTTGTTCTTGTTCTTGTTCTTGTTCCTCTCCTCCTCCTCCTCCTCCTCCTCCTCCTCCTCCTCCTCCTCCTCCTCCTCTGATGGGAGGGACTACCCTTCAGTTGAATTGCCCTTCCTGCCCTCCTCTCTAAACTAATTGCCATTGGCTGTCTGATCCTCTAGACTGTGATTGGTTGGCTCTCCCTGTCACAGGTGGGCGATAGGATCCTATCTGCTCCAATCAGCAAACAGCAGACGACCGTCTCTCCTGTTTGCTTTCCTTTACCTCCGTCCTTATACTTTATACTGTACTACCTCAGAGGTACATGTAGTACTTTATACTGTACTCCACCTCAGAGGTACATGTTGTACTTTATACTGTACTACACCTCAGAGGTACATGTTGTACTTTATACTGTACTACATCTCAGAGGTACATGTACTTTATACTGTACTACACCTCAGAGGTACATGTACTTTATACTGTACTACACCTCAGAGGTACATGTTGTACTTTATACTGTACTACACCTCAGAGGTACATGTTGTACTTTATACTGTACTACACCTCAGAGGTACATGTACTTTATACTGTACTACATCTCAGAGGTACATGTACTTTATACTGTACTACACCTCAGAGGTACATGTACTTTATACTGTACTACACCTCAGAGGTACATGTTGTACTTTATACTGTACTACACCTCTGAGGTACATGTTGTACTTTATACTGTACTACACCTCAGAGGTACATGTTCTACTTTATACTGTACTACATCTCAGAGGTACATGTACTTTATACTGTACTACACCTCAGAGGTACATGTACTTTATACTGTACTACACCTCTGAGGTACATGTTGTACTTTATACTGTACTACACCTCAGAGGTACATGTACTTTATACTGTACTACACCTCAGAGGTACATGTTGTACTTTATACTGTACTACACTTCAGAGGTACATGTTGTACTTTTCGTTACTAAATGATGTATTATTACACATTAAACTACCAGTTGTATAAAAAGTAATTAAAGTGATGAACACATTAATGCATCAATAGTTATACTACTTTAAATCGTACTTTAAGTAGATTATGAAGCTTTGTACTTTTACTAGATATTGTGAGTGCATGATATTTTTTGCTTTGTACACTGTAGTATTACTACGTGTACCTGAGTAAAGGATCTGAGTACTACTTCCAGCTCTGGTCTGTGTATTTGCAGCGTGGCTCGGTGCAGGATGACATAATCCTGACCATGAAATATTTAAAGTTTTTGGAGAGCGGCTCAGAATAACCGGGCTGAGCTTCTGGGAAGCCCCGCCCCCTGCCCCCCCGCCCCCCTCCTTTGTAAAACCTTTATTTATTTATTTATTATTATTTTTTTAATACATTTTTTATTGAAAGACACGACACAATATTAAGACAATACATAGACATAACAACAAGAGGATGACAAGAACAGTGGGATAACAGCCACACAGTGTGAGTGTGTGTGTGTGTGTGTGTGTGTGTGTGTGTGTGTGAGTGTGTGTGTGTGTGTGTGTGTGTGCGTGTGTGTGCATGCGTGTGTGTGTGCGTGTGTGTGTGTGCGTGTGCGTGCGTGTGCGTGTGTGTGTGTGTGAGAGAATGTCCTTGAGCCTTAAAATATATAATAATAATAATTAAAAAAAACAAACCAATGAAAACATGAAAAAGAGGTAAGTGTGTGTGCATATGGATGTTGTGTTATGTGTTCATGTGTTCATGTGTTCATGTGTTCATGTGTTCATGTACGTGGGTTTCAATTGGTTGTCCGGCAAGAAAAACAAAACAGAAATCAACAACAGTAAAAAATACACAAAAAATATATATATATACACCGGTATATACACTATACATATTTCAATATTAATAGAATGGGTGGTGTCACGTTTGCAGAAGCATCGTGAGGGATGACAGGTGGAATGTTGTGTTGTGTTGGATATGATGGACGAGGTTCGATTCTCCATTGAAATATACTCGATCATGAGTCTCTCCAGCGTGCGATGTGTGTGTTATTCCTTGAGTTCCAGGTCATGAGGATCGTGTTCTTGCCGATAGTTGGGGCCACGAGGAGGAATCTGCGGTTTGTTTTACTCCGATGTATCGTGAGATGTCTAGTCAGCACAGTGAAGGGGACAAAGGGACGAGGCAGCAGTGAAGGGGACAAAGGGACGAGGCAGCAGTGAAGGGGACAAAGGGACGAGGCAGCAGTGAAGGGGACAAAGGGACGAGGCAGCAGTGAAGGGGACAAAGGGACGAGGCAGCAGTGAAGGGGACAAAGGGACGAGGCAGCAGGAGGACAGACAGGGACTCACTTATGTCCTCCTGAAGTGATGAACTGTGTGCAGTGCAGGTGGCGTGAACAAAGCTGTCCGGCTGTCTGAGTGCAATGTGCACAGATATCTGACGTGAACCCATTTGAAACATGTTTTGCCCGTGTCATGAACTCTGTGAAGTATTTTACACTGGATTAGTTGTAAATTGGCATTTTTAGTCATGAAGTAGAAGTTATTGCAGATTTGGTTCCAGAAACCAGCATCAGGAGTGATGGACGGGTCTGATTCACATCTTCTTGATGCTGTGGATGATGTTTTGTCAGACTGTGATATTACTCGACATGTTTTTGAGATGAACTTGTTTGAAGAAGGATATTGATTCATTCTGAGGATGAGGGGGTAGTTCTAGGTTAGTGGCCTTCATGTTAAGTTTGGATTGAACGGAGGATTTGAGTTGCAGATATTCCAAACATTGATTGCTCCTGATGCCGTACTTCTGAACCAAGTGAGGGAATGAAGCCATGGTGTCATTATTGAAGATGTGTTTCAGATGAGTGAGGCCTTTAGCGGACCATGTGTGGAGATGTAGAGGTGTCTTGTGACTTAGAAATCAGGATTGTCCATATGGGAGTAAAATATGAAGGTGCAAAAGTGATGTCAGTGATTTTGTGGAGTTTCCAGCAGGCTGTCAGAGGTTCTGCTGTTGTTAGTATATTGAAACACGGATGGCGTTTGATAGATTGGCTTAAAAATGGTAAGTCAGAAATCTGAATGTCCTCACAAACGGTTCTATATCTAACCATGTGTTGTCTGATTGGCTGGGTGGATCCATTTAAGAATGTACTGAAGGTTATTTGCTAGAGTAGTGGAAGTAAAGTGGAGCTTCAAGTCCTCCTTGTGTTTTTGGTTTTTGCAGAGTGGCCAGTTTCATTCTTGCTGTTTTATTTTTCCAGTAGAATTGAGTAACGATTGAGTCCAGCGACTTGAAGCAGGAGTGGGCGGTTGAGATGGTATCATTGTGAATAGCTCATTTATTTTAGGACGTATTGTCATTTTAACTGTAGCTATTCTGCCCATGAGTGATAGTGGTCGGTTCATCCAGCGGAGGAGGTCGTCATTGATTGTTTTAAGTAATGGAGTGAAGTTGAGTGTGAACAGCTCTGACAGCCTGGGGGAAATATGTATTCCCAAACACGTGATGGCACCTGTGCAGAAAGGGATAGGTGGTGTATGGGCTGCCCCATCCCAACTGTTGCTATCTCATGGAAGGATGGAGGATTTACTCCAGTTCATGGAGTTGTCGGAGATATTAGAGAATGATTCCATGACTTTAATAGTTTCCTGTAGTGATGAGTA
>CM051697.1:1064508-1072008 GCA_028022725.1 Lycodopsis pacificus | reverse complement strand
TAAATGTGCCACCGTCACTTTTGCTGTTATAGATTATAACTCATAGCCGGGACGCACAAACAAATGATTTAACGATTACATTTTCAACATGACAGTCTTCTTCAGTTTTAATGCACAATAACAATTAATATAAATCAGATGCTGTACAGACAGTATAATGTACATCCTGTAAATAATCATCATTATTTCCAACTTACAGAACACTTGTATATAGATATTCTATTTATGATTTTATTGTTGGTCATTGGTGCTTTTTTTATAATATATCTCTATATAATATTAATATTTATACATTTGTTTATTTACAACTATTTGTTCACTACAGTTCTGTCTGTTCTTTACAAACAGCATGCAAAAAACATAAACCATTAAATAAGTAGAGTCAAGTTGTTTGTTGGTGCACACCAACCTGTCCAATAAAAGAGATTCTGTTGTTCCCAAAGGCATCTACCAACACCTCGATAGCATGTCGCCAAAAGTCAACGGTCAGAAATATTGAAATGAACATCATTAAAAACACGTTTGAGAGGTTTCTGATCAACCCGTTGACCGACGATGTGACTGTGTTTCTTAAAGGTACGGCGACATGGTTCCCAACACCATCGCGGGGAAGATCTTCGGCTCCATCTGCTCGCTCAGCGGCGTTCTGGTGATCGCTCTACCGGTGCCGGTCATCGTGTCCAACTTCAGCCGGATCTACCACCAGAACCAGAGAGCGGACAAGATGAGAGCGCAGCAGGTCGGTTTACACAAACTGTCTCTTCTAGCTGATTTTACGTCAGGGTTCATTGTTACTTACCTTATTAAATTAACTTAATTAAAGTTCCTAATATAAATCTTAAGGATCTACACATCCACGGTAGCTGTTAAAGCTACAGTTAGCGTGATAACACACAAAGTTCTGTATGTTAACATGCAAAACTGAAGTTTATGGATTTGATTAAAATAAAACTTAAAAAGTCTAAGCAACCTTTTTAAAACAATTTTAGTGACCATATTAATCGGACCGCACATAGAATATCTGAAATATTATAAATAGTACTAAAAATAAATACTTAAAGATATATATATATATATATCAGGGACAATGATGTAAAAATACAACAATACATGAAAAATCATATAAATTGTGTTTCACAGTTTGGTTTAGGAAACATAAACGTTACAAAAAGTACATCATTTCAAAAATATATTTTTTTATTTATAAATATATTTCCCAAAAATAAACAGCAGTTTCACATGATTTCAATTTGTAGCAGCAAAAACAAACCCGTCTGAATAAACAAATGTTAACTCAACAAAATTACTTGACTACAGTAGTTTAAATCTACTAACACATTCAGTTATATCTGTTGTTTTGGTTATTATTCATCAGCTACACAGAATCTGAGACTTTTTCCAACAAAGAAAATATTGCAGACAGACAGAAAACCTTTGACATGTTAATGGTCTTTCTTCATCATCATCATCATCATCATCATCCTCATCTTCACCCGCTCATCCTGTCCAATCAGACGAGACAATATCAACCTTCAAACCAGACGATAGATGGAGTCTGATCGTCTTTACCTTAATGCTCCTGTACACTGTGTGTGTGTGTGTGTGTGTGTGTGTGTGTGTGTGTGTGTGTGTGTGTGTGTGTGTGTGTGTGTGTTTAATGCTGACGGTGCTGTTTTCCTGTCTGTCTTCTGTCCGACAGAAAGTGCGCATGGCTCGGATCCGCATGGCGAAGAAAGGAACAGTCAACGCCTTCCTCCAGTACAAAACGGACCGAGCCCTCGGGGTGAGATGCAGACAGACAGACAGACAGACAGACAGACAGACAGACAGACAGACAGACAGACAGACAGACAGACAGACAGACAGACAGACAGAGAGCGAGAGAGAGAGACAGATAAGGAGCTGCTGACTCTGCACTTTGGAATTCCATCAGAGAAGCTTTTTCCCAACAGCAACTTGGCAACACAGCAATGAAACCAGGTTCGCTCCATTAGCACGGAGACAGGCAGACAGACAGACAGAGAGAGAGACAGATAGAGAGACAGGCAGGCAGACGGACGCAGTGGTCTCCTGTGTTTAGTTTAAAATACAGAATCAGAACCAGCGTGTAGTCTGGAATAAGGACACATTTTAATATTCATATTTATCTATTCATACTGGTGGAGAGGATAGAAGAATAGAAGCAGTGAAGTTGTCTGAATGAACGTTAGTGCGTCAGCAGGGAGCTCTACTCTCTACTCTACTCTCTACTCTACTCTCTACTCTACTCTCTACTCTCTACTCTCTACTCCACTCTACTCTCTACTCTACTCTCTACTCTACTCTCTACTCTACTCTCTACTCTACTCTCTACTCTCTACTCTCTACTCTCTACTCTCTACTCTCTACTCTCTACTCTCTACTCTACTCTACTCTCCTCTACTCTCCTCTACTTTACTCTCTACTCTCTACTCTACGCTACTCTCTACTCTACTCTCTACACTCTACTCTACGCTACTCTACTCTACGCTACTCTACGCTACTCTACTACACTCTACTACACTCTACTCTACTACACTCTACTCTCTACACGCTACTCTTCTCTACTCTACTCTACTCTACTCTACGCTCTATACTCTACTCTACGCTACTCTACTACACTCTACTCTCTACACTCTACTCTCTACACGCTACTCTACGCTACTCTACTCTACGCTACTCTCTACTCTACGCTACTCTCTACTCTACTCTCTACACTCTACTCTACTCTCTACACTCTACTCTACTCTACGCTACTCTACTACACTCTACTCTCTACACTCTACTCTCTACACTCTACTCTCTACACGCTACTCTCTACTCTACGCTACTCTCTACTCTCTACTCTACGCTACTCTCTACTCTACTCTCTACACTCTACTCTACGCTACTCTACTACACTCTACTCTCTACACTCTACTCTCTACACTCTACACTCTACTCTCTACACGCTACTCTCTACACGCTACTCTTCTCTACTCTCTACTCTACTCTACTCTACGCTCTATACGCTACTCTACTCTACTCTACGCTACTCTCTACTCTACTCTACTCTACGCTACTCTACTCTACTCTCTACTCTACTCTCTACTCTCTACTCTACTGAAGCTGCAGACTTTAAGATCCTCTTCAGCTCATAGACTCCTCCCACTTACTGCACAAACAATAACCTGAAGCGGTTAATGTGCAGCTGAACTCTGAGAACATCACTGAAGATCTGAGGAGCTTCATCTTCATCACGAGGAGGAAACTGTTTCAATGTTTTATCAGTGAAGAGGATTTAAGCTTCAGGTAGAGAGAGAGAGACAGATATACTGTTGAGGCTTAATGCCTCAGAGCTCAGCAGGAAGAGGAGGAAGAGGAGGAAGAGGAGGGGAGAGAAGCAAAGAGGTTACGGCAGGAGAAGAGAGGAGGAAGAGAGAAAATAAGAGGATGAAGCAGGAGGAGGATCTCAGCTTCCTCTTTGTGATATTTTATTATTTGATATACACTGAGAGTTGAGGAATGATGGTGGGTCCCACAGCCAGACCAGCTGAGAACCACTGAGAACCACTGAGAACCACTGTCCTCCATGAGCGCAGAAAACATTTTGTTTTCCTGAATATGAGCTTCTGCATTTTCCAGATGCTCTAGTACTATTCAAACGTATTGCGAGTCTCGTACCGAACGTTATGTACATTTAATACGTACATAGTTACAGCCTTAGAATCTGATAATAGCTGTGGCGCCATCATGTGGTTATAAGGTGGTATTGCAGCTGCAGGACAGCAGTGAAGGCACAGGTATAAAATGCACGGCCCGCCACTGCAGTGAATACATCTCAGTGAAACTCACCAACATGTCATCAACACAGACATTCCAGGACTTCCACAACACTTACTAACCATCCAAACTGGGTATTTCAGTCATGGTTAACGAAATGTTGTTGGTATGGCGGTAAGCCCCGCCTCCTCTCCAGCGAGAATGACCCAAATAAATTCCTGCAGGTCAAACTCGTGTGAGTACCGCGAAGCAAAAACACACCATAAAGTACCTAAATGTCCGTTTTTATGCAGATGACACCATTTTATATGTCAACTCAGACTCTCGTCTTCAGTTTGCCTTTGATGTTTTACATTTATCTCTGTCTAATGAGACTTGTTTTAAATGCAGATAAGACCAAGTACCTGGTGTTCTCATCAGCCATCAACATTTGGCTCAAAAATGTTGAATCAAACTGGGCTTACTCAGAAATAGTCATCTCATGATATTTATCGAAACTTTTCTTGATAACTATCGATCCAATAACATCATATTAAATTAAATATTCTAATGTTGGCAGAACTAGTTTCTGGTATTCTGCTCCTTTTAGGTGGACTGAACTACAAACTGCTCTCAAACAGGATTCATTCATTCCTCTTGTGTTTTTAAAACTTCAGTGATTTTTGAATGTTGTGTAAACTTGTTCTTTGATTTCGTGTGTGTTCAGGACAGTGACACAGCGGCTCTGTGTATAAAGAACAGATCAGCGTTCGAGCATCAACACAACCACCTGCTGCACTGTCTGGAGAAGACGACGGTAAGGATCTGAAGTTCAGATCTGCTTTCAGACTCTCGTGGAGCTTAAAGATACCTTCAGCGTGCCGTTATCTTTGCAGGCAGCCTCGATATAAACTCAGGCTTCCACTGGAGGTTCCTGATTACTTACTTTCATGTTTAAATTGAAAGTTTCTTATTGAGTTGGCAAAACAATGTATTTTAAAATGATCTTCCTCTGTCATAGAAATGTACATTTTGAAATGTATATTTTACTAAATCTTCTCATCCATGTCGTTAGAAGTTGAAAGCAAAGTCTTTAAAGATTCTTCAAATGTTTTGAAGAAGCTGTTAATCTCAGTGTCTCCCTTCATCTCCTCACAGAACCACGAGTTCACCAACGAGATGAACTACAGCGAGCTGTGCATGACGGAGTCGGTGGGCTACAGGACCAGTCGCAGCACCTCCATGTCCAGCCAGCAGGGGGCGCAGAACAACTCCACCGGCTGCTGCCCCCGCCGGGCCCGGAGGAGAGCCGCCATGCGATTGGCCAACTCCACGGTGTCCGTCAGCCGGGGCAGCGTCCAGGAGCTGGACACCCTGCACATCAAGTCCACCTCCATCACACCACAAACGTACATGAGCTCACACACCTGGAGAGAAGACACGCAGATAAAGAACTTCAGATAGAATTTGGTTCTGAGATTAGAAATAAACTAAAAGGGGTCCAAAGCAGAGCCTTGATGTACTCCATCTTTACTGCGTTTTAATGGTTATTTTACCGTTAAAAACACATCTTTCAGATAATTAAGACTTGAACTGACTTATTACAACAGTTGGTAGCAGAAGCAGCTTCATTTAAGCCTCAAGATGAGCAGAAATAATTTGCTCAAGTTGGCGCATTTTCCGTTTAACGCAAACTTTCCCTCAGCTTCTAACATTCAGGAAGACATAGCGGAAGAAAAAAAGGTTTCATTGTGTTTTGAGAAATGCTAAATTATACTGCACATCATTAACATCATTAACATATTTGTATTCCATTCCAAGAAAACAGAGAATTCAAATTTCTATTTGACTTAGAAAGCATCAGTTAAACGCTGCAGCACTGACGGTGTTCACTGCATCCTTTCAACATTTTCTTGGTTCCTCATTTGAAATTAAAACAGTCTTTGTGTTTGTTTCTCTCCTCAGTCGTTCCAGTCTGAACGCCCAGATGAGCGACCTGAAGCTGAACTGCGGGGAACCAGATTTCACCGCCGCCATCATCAGCATCCCGACGCCGCCCGCCAACACGCCCGACGAGAGCCTGCCGCCGTCGCCCGCCTCGATCCCTGGCATCCTGCGCAACACCCAGGCCACCGCCTACACCCACGACACCTTCAAGATCTCCTCCTTATAACCTCCGACCACGCCCCCCCCCCCAACCCCACACCCCGGACACCCACCCTGCCGCCCCACAGCCAACCTGCCTGTGAGCTCTGAACCTCCTGTGGATCCTCTGATCCTGATGCCCGGGCCGCCGCTAGCTGAGATCTGGAGGACGCTCGTTGCTTTTCACTTCCTCTCACTATTGTTGTGGATTAACGGAGACACAAGGGCCAAATGACCATAACAGGAGCTGAGAAATCAAGCAAAAATCAATGGTAAGGAATTTGCAAAGAAACCTAATGGAAACGATGCCAAGACTCCCAAAGAAAGACATCCAGCCCCCTGAAAACCAACCGGCAGGTTTCATTGGGTCAGTCCTTTGCATCTCTATGGGTACCACATGGCTGCGAGGACAATGGGCTTGTATTTCAGTCTGAACCTAATGTGAAAGGACCGAGTGGTTTTGGTCTTGACAGTGAAAACCTGAAGGACTGTAGACCAGCTGGAGGATCATTCAGACTCATCTGTGATCGGATAAAGACGAGACCATCTGCAGACAACCAGGCGACCCTGAGCGGCTTCCGACTCTTTGATTTGTTTGGATGCTGTTGTGGGAAACAGGTGACAGTAATCAGGCCGATTCAGCTGCACGATGACACTTGAGGTTTGGTGATATTAACTTCTGATTGCTGTGAGTGAACTATTGGACCTCTTATGTGTGAAGGTTGTAGGTTTAAACCCCACAAAAATGGGTTGTGATGTGTTAGAAGAGGATGATTCTGAAGTCTGTACGGATGATCTCTCCACTGGCTCTGATGCAGCAGCTTCAGCTCACAGTGGTCAGAACTCTCCAGAGTCTGGTTGTACGAGGCGAACGAAGACGGAGGACCATCCACACGCTGCTGAAACGCAGCGATGCTAACACGTGAACCCGGACTCAACTGGGCTTAACTGATCTATGCTGAATACTGTTCACTACACTGAGCTGGTCCTAAGGAGCTGAACTGGACTCAAAGACGTACCTGTTGTTTTCTAAATGGGACTGTAGAGAGAAAAAGGGTGAAATGAGGGATTCTGGATCAATCTGGTCTGATGTGGACTCGTCTGGTCCGGCTGTAGCTCACAAGTGTTAGACGTCCAGAGGAACGAAAGCCTTTTGCTTAAAATATGCAACATTACAACAAGCAGGAAAATAGCATCAACATGAAGAGAATAATAATAATAACAATAGTAATATGTGTGTTATAACAGTACAGGGAACATCATGTCGAGCAGCATCATTGTTCTGTGATCTCTTCAGCGAGAGAGAGAACACAACAAGTGTTCTGCAATAGATTTGAATGGGACGGCTCTTCAGCATTTAAGTCACGGTCGTCCCGATGAGGTGCATTCTGGGAGAAAAAAAGGTTTGTTCTCAACACATTCATGAAGAAGTTACTTCAGTTTTATTCATCAATGATGCTCCATAACTTCAGCACCTCAGTGGCTGATCAAAAGATCTAAAAGAGATTATATTTAATCTTGTGCACACAAATAACTACACTCACTAGTATTAGTATGTGAGTATGTGAGTATAAGTACAACGAACGTCAGCAAGTT
>CM051697.1:984508-1059508 GCA_028022725.1 Lycodopsis pacificus | reverse complement strand
TTAATAATTCTTCAGCTGACAGAAATCAAATCAATCGGCCGGTTTGAAGAAGTACCTGAACTCATCAGTACTGTACAATGTGTGGTACTTGTACTTTATACTTCTCCACTACACGTCCGAGTACTTTTTACTTCCACTACGTGTATTTAATAACTTTAGTTATTTTACAGATTCAGATTATTAAAACAAAATATAATCAACTAATGAATGATGTATTACTACAGATTAAACTAGCAGCAGTATATAGTATGTCGTGTGTATATATATATATATATATATATATATATATTACTAAAATGAGCTCTGCCTTCAAAGTGATGAACACATTAATACACATTCATAATTATAATACTATGATATAATAATCTGCATAATGAGTACTTTTACTAAAGTAAGTCATCTTTACTTGTATCGAGTATTTCTACACTGTGGTACTAGTACTATAGTCATTTATCACATGTGAGTATTTTGTCAGTTTTACATTTTATAAACAAACCTCATTCATTTAATTTGAATAAAATATGTAATATTAGATGGTTGATAATAAATAACTGACACACATTTAAAGGTACAGTACGACGACATGATGTCATCGTCTTTGATCCATGTTCACTGATTCATGTGTTCATATCAAACACATCAGAATGTTTCCTTCAGCACAAACTGCTGACGTCAACGTTTCCTTTAATGGTGTCACTGACTCATCCACACAAACATGTTTCATGTCTTCATATTAATCTGAATTATTTAAAAACAGAGAAAACAGATTCAATTGAGATGAAGTCTGAAACCAGTTTGAACAAAAGATTCATGTTCCAGTGAAAGAGGTGCGATCGTTCACTACAAGTCACAACAAGCCAGATGATCACATGACTCATCGTTCATGAACCGGTTCAAACGCTCGTGAAAAACATGGAAAAGTTTAAGAAGAATAATTGAAGCGCGTTCATGTGTTTGATCTGCACGTTTCAAACAGGCTTCACTGATTGTTCTGTGAGGGAACACATCTCACTCTGACTCTGTCTCACGCTGACTCTGTCTCACGCTGACTCTCACTCTGTCTCACGCTGACTCTGTCTCACGCTGACTCTGTCTCACGCTGACTCTCACTCTGTCTCACGCTGACTCTGTCTCACGCTGACTCTGTCTCACGCTGACTCTCACTCTGTCTCACTCTGACTCACACTGTCTCACGCTGACTCTGACTCACTCTGTCTCACGCTGACTCTGTCTCACGCTGACTCTGTCTCACGCTGACTCTGTCTCACGCTGACTCTCACTCTGACTCACACTGTCTCACGCTGACTCTGACTCACACTGTCTCACGCTGACTCTGACTCACACTGTCTCACGCTGACTCTGTCTCACGCTGACTCTCACTCTGTCTCACTCTGTCTCACTCTGTCTCACGCTGACTCACTCTGTCTCACGCTGACTCTCACTCTGACTCTCACTCTGTCTCACTCTGACTCTCACTCTGTCTCACTCTGACTCTCACTCTGTCTCACGTTGACTCACTCTGTCTCACGCTGACTCTCACTCTGTCTCACTTTGTCTCACGCTGACTCTGTCTCACGCTGACTCTCACTCTGTCTCACGCTGACTCTGTCTCACGCTGACTCTCACTCTGTCTCACGCTGACTCACTCTGTCTCACTCTGTCTCACGCTGACTCTGTCTCACGCTGACTCTGTCTCACGCTGACTCTCACTCTGTCTCACGCTGACTCTGTCTCACGCTGACTCTGTCTCACGCTGACTCTCACTCTGTCTCACGCTGACTCACTCTGTCTCACGCTGACTCACTCTGTCTCACGCTGACTCACTCTGTCTCACGCTGACTCTGTCTCACGCTGACTCTGTCTCACGCTGACTCTCACTCTGTCTCACGCTGACTCACTCTGTCTCACTCTGTCTCACGCTGACTCTGTCTCACGCTGACTCTGTCTCACGCTGACTCTGTCTCACGCTGACTCTGTCTCACGCTGACTCTCACGCTGACTCTGTCTCACGCTGACTCTGTCTCACGCTGACTCTCACTCTGTCTCACGCTGACTCACTCTGTCTCACTCTGTCTCACGCTGACTCTGTCTCACGCTGACTCTGTCTCACGCTGACTCTCACTCTGTCTCACGCTGACTCTGTCTCACGCTGACTCTGTCTCACGCTGACTCTCACTCTGTCTCACGCTGACTCTGTCTCACGCTGACTCTCACTCTGTCTCACGCTGACTCTGTCTCACGCTGACTCTCACTCTGTCTCACGCTGACTCACTCTGTCTCACTCTGTCTCACGCTGACTCTCACTCTGTCTCACGCTGACTCTGTCTCACGCTGACTCTCACTCTGTCTCACGCTGAGCTCTGACTCTCAGAGGACATCATCACGTGATGATGTGCCTCAAAGGCCTTCACACCTGTGAAGCTGCAACACATTCACGATAAATACAAGATGTCAGCAACGAGGAGACGGACAGACATAACCCGACAGCTGACCGAAGATATGACGTGAATAAGTACGACTTCAGAACAGCTCAACAGATGAGGACGTCATTAGGTTCCTTCTGTACAGAAACAGTGAAGCTGAACAGAGAATCCATCGTCAGCAACACAAAGATCAAACACAACGAGGCTTTTCAGGAATCATCTTCTACAGTCGGTCCTCACTTAATAATTCATGTTTTTAAATTGATATTTAGAGTCCAAACGTTGGCTCACACGTCTTTCTTTCATTTCCTTGATGGGCATGAATCTCTAAGGTCTGACTGTCTACTGTTATTACACTGTTATTACACTGTTATTACACAAATACTTCCAGATATGAGAAGATGTACACACAGATGATATGTTGTTAGCCTAGCTTAGCACAAAGACTGGAAACAGGGGAAACAGCTGTGTGTGACTAGCATGTTGTTTGACGTTTTGTTCTGGAGTGGAGGAGTGGAGGAGTGGAGGGGTGGAGGGGTGGAGGAGTGGAGCAGGGTGTGGACCGACACACTGACACGACTCATCGGTAGTGAAAACATTCCTGTGACTCCACCCTGTTTGATGTCACACAGAGGAACAGGTTCACAAGAGAGAAGCCTCAACACTCTGTCTGGAGGGTCTGGTCTGGAGTGTCCAGACCCTCTCTCTAGACTCTAGAGAGAGGGTCTGGACTGTAGAGGGTCTGGAGAGTCTAGTATCTGGAGGGTCTGGACTGTAGAGGGTCTGGAGAGTCTAGTATCTGGAGGGTCTGGACTGTAGAGGGTCTGGAGAGTCTAGTATCTGGAGGGTCTGGACTGTAGAGGGTCTGGAGAGTCTAGTATCTGGAGGGTCTGGGCTGTAGAGGGTCTGGAGAGTCTAGTATCTGGAGTATGTTTAACCTCTTTTGTTCAACATTAATAACGCTCGTTGGCTCTTGATATATTCAATTCTTATGAAATATACTAAAGACATTAAAGTCTTTCAGTTTGAAACCCACCTGGGTCAAACGGAACTGGTCCCAATGAAACCAACAACCAGCTGGTGTTTCCCCCCCCCCCTCTGCAGGACCAGGACCAGGACTGGGACACCACCCTCCAGTTCCTGCCGGCCTCGGACCCCCAGCAGCTGGAGAAGAAGCCGGGCCAGAGGAGGAAGCTGTGGATCGGAGGCGGGCTGCTGCTGGCGGCTGCTGCTGTCGCTCTGCTGAGCGGACTGCTGGTCTGGCACTTCCACTGTGAGAGCACTCAAAGAACAGAGGGGGGGGAGAGGGAGGAGAGGGAGGGAGGGGAGGAGAGAGAGAGGGGGAGAGGAGAGGGGGGGAGAGGAGAGGGGGAGGAAGGAGACGAGGAGGGAGAGAGGAGAGGAGAGGAGACGAGGAGGGGAAGAGAAGAGAGGAGGGGAGAGAGGAGAGGAGAGAGGGAAGAGAGGAGAGGAGACGAAGAGGAGAGGGAAGAGAGGAGGAGAGGGAGGGGAGGAGAGGAGACGAGAAGGGGAGAGAGGAGAGGAGACGAGGAGGGGAGAGAGGAGAGAGGGAAGAGAGGAGAGGAGACTAAGAGGAGAGGAGGAGGGAGGGAGGGAGGAGACGAGGAGGGAGAGAGGAGAGGAGAGGAGACGAGGAGGGGAAGAGAAGAGGAGAGGGAGGAGAGGAGACGAGGAGGGGAAGAGAAGAGGAGAGGGAGGGGAGGAGAGGAGACGAGAAGGGGAGAGAGGAGAGGAGACGAGGAGGGGAGAGAGGAGAGAGGGAAGAGAGGAGAGGAGACGGAGAGGAGGAGGGAGGGAGGGAGGAGACGAGGAGGGAGAGAGGAGAGGAGACGAGAAGGGGAAGAGAAGAGGAGAGGGAGGGAAGAGAGGAGAGGAGATGAAGAGGAGAGGGAAGAGAGGAGAGGAGGAGGGGAGACGGGAGAGGAGGGGAAGGGAAGAGAGGAGGAGAGGAGGCGAAGAGGAGAGGGGGAGGGAGGGGGGAGAGAGGAGAGGAGACGAGGAGGGGAAGAGAAGAGAGGATGGGAGAGAGGAGAAGAGAGGAGCGGAGGAGGGGAGAGAGGAGAAGAGAGGAGAGGAGGAGGAGGAGAGGAGGAGGGGAGAGAGGAGGAGAGGAGAGGAGGAGGGGAAGAGGAGAACAGAAGGGAGGGGAGAGAGGAGGAGGAGGAGGAGGAGGAGGAGAGGAGAAGAGAGGAGAGGAGGAGGGGAAGAGGAGAGGAGGGGAGGAGAGAGGCTGAAACATGTGATCTTATTTTTGTTATATTCTGTTCTTTGATATTTGAGATTTGATGCTCGTGTGAAATTGTTCCGTTAACGTTTGTGTTCGTTGGTGCAGCTCACAGAACATTTCACTGCAGCTGGTTTCACGTTGTTCTGCTGGTCTGTTGTTCTGGTCTGGTCTGTTGTTCTGGTCTGTTGTTCTGGTCTGGTCTGTTGTTCTGGTCTGGTCTGCTCTGTTGTTCTGGTCTGGTCTGGTCTGGTCTGTTGTTCTGGTCTGTTGTTCTGGTCTGGTCCGCTCCGCTCCACTCCACGAGGAAGGGAAAGACTTGTGTGAGTTGGTGGGAGTACTGATGGTGATGTGAGGCTCGGCTCTCTTCAGTACGCAGAGACGTGCGAGTGAAGAAGCTCTACATCGGCTCCATGGAGATCAGGAACCAGCCCTTCCTGCTGGACTACGAGGACCCCGGCAGTCCTCAGTTCTCTCAGCTGGCCTCTCGGGTCAGCAGGCAGGTGAGGCTCTTCTGCTCCACGGCGTCCTCTCGTCTCTACGTCTGGTGTTTGATGTGGTTGTGACGACACTGGACAGATATCATCATTCATACAGTTATTGGTTTATTGATCAACCTTCTTGTCCTTCAGCTGAAGCTGATTTACTCCAAGAACTCCGTGCTGGCGAAACACTTCAAAGGCTCCACGGTCCAGGCCTTCAGGTACGCTCAGCAGCTCCTGCTGCTGGAGGAGCATCTCGACTTCAGCGAGGGTTCAGTCCCTTCACGCTGAAACGCTCTCATCATCATCTGTGTGCAGACACAGAGTAATGATCAATATGTGTGTAAAAGTACTGAAACACGCTGAAAATACTCGACTACGAGTAAAACTGCTGCAGTTCAAACTTACATCTGCATCACATCATATCTATCAGAGCATCACGTCTGTGAGGACCTCGCTCCTCCAGCACTTCATCACAATGTTCATCACAAACTCTACAAATGTGGAGAAGAAGAAATGTAGTTCAGTAAAAAGTGCAATCATGATATATTGATGATACATATGACGTAGTATAAAGTACTATCCATGGATATGAAGGCCGTCATTGTTGTAGAACTAGGATAAGACTTCCTGCAGATGTTTCAAAGTAAAAGTGGTCCAGGAACAGGGAGTCCTTCTGTACTCTGAACGGAGCTAGGCTAGCTGCATCCCCCTGCTTCCAGTCTTTATGCTAAGCTAGGCTAACCTCTGAAACAGAGGGAAGATAATTGCATATGAGTGAACTCCTCGTCTCTCCTGCTGTGTCTGCAGTGAGGGCGCCGGCGACGGCGGTGAAGGCGTCGTAGCGTACTACGAGTCAGAGTTTGACGTGCACGTGCTCCAGCAGGCGTCGCTGGACGAAGCCGTGGAGTCTCTGGAGCCGGGGACAGGAAGTCAGCAGAACCAAGGACAAGGACGAATCATGCTGAGACCCACCGACGCCCTGAACGTCAACAACGTCATCTCACGAGGTCTGACCGCCCGTACTGCCATATATATGTATATATATATATATATATATATATATATATACAGGCGTTGGCTTCAGAGGGCTGTGCTGCTTCACTGACTTCTCCTTCTGTCCACAGCCATCGACTCACGCATGACGAGGAACTCTTTGTCTGGTGAGAAACGCTGATGGAAGTTGTGTTCTTTCAAAGTAAAGTCTCAACGCTGAGAGGAACTCTTCATGTCTCAGGAGGTTTAAAGTAAATTCGACTTGTTGACAATAACTGATGTTCTCGTAAAGTGAGTGACCGTCCATCGCTCAGTTAGACCAGCAGTCCGCTTCCGTCGAATCATTTCTTTCTTTCTTTATTTCCAGTGAAGGAGCAGTTCAACCTCCACGTCAGCTCAGCGGGAGTCGTCCAGTCTCCGGGGTTCCCCGACTCCTCGTACCCGCCCAACGTCTACCTGCAGTGGAGGCTGCGGGCCGACCCGGGCCACCGGGTCCGCCTGGACTTCCACACTCTGATCCTGGAGGACGACTGTCGGAAGGACTTCATCCAGATCTACGACTCGCTGGCTCCGATCCGGAAGCGGGTTCTGACAGAGTGAGGCACTGACCGTCAGGTCCTCCGCTGAGCCGCTGGCCGTGTGAAGCAGCTTCTTATTATCTGTGGAGCTCAGCCCACTCCAGATGTTCAGCTGCTGTTCAGTCTCTTTTTTCAATCATTGGCAGATAACATGAACCTTTTGAGATATGTGGCCCAGATGTGAGGTGTGTTAGTCATATGTGGACTTTTCTTACAGTGTAGAAATGTGTCAACGCTCTAAATGACTAAAAACTAACTTCATCAGAAACACATGTTCCATCTGGTTCAGTCCAACTTCATCTTGTATTCCTCTCAGGAGAGAGACGCACATCTGGTTCAACTCAACAACTATTCCATTGAGCTGCTGCTCCAGCATCAACACGCCTTATTAACCAAGACACACTCTCTAACCACCATTTATTAGATTATTAAATAAGTGAATCAATCAATAATTCATTCATTCATTGCATTAATAAGAAATTAATTCAATTTAAAAAAGCTCACTTTGAGTTGGTGTTTATTAGTGGTGGTTAGAGGAGGTGTTCTTCATAGAGATGTTTATTATACACATCACTACCATCGCTTCATTAATAATGAAGTAGACTTTATTTGTCTTTTTGTTTGGGCTCTGCAGATGAATCTCATAGTCTTTGTTCTTTTCTTGTGATGCGTCGTCACGTCTGAAAGCGGTGTTCTTTGACTTCTCCTGCGTTCTAACAGCAGAACCTCCTGCATGTCTCTGGTTCCTCAGGCAGTGTGGCTACCCTCATGACTCCCTGTCCTTCCTGTCCTCTGGGAACGTCCTGCTGCTGCTGCTGGTCACCAGCGAGGAGAAGAACTTCCCCGGCTTCAGAGCCAACTACTCCCAGATCCCTGCAGCGCAGCAAAGTACGGCAGGAAGTACAGAACCCGAACCCGAACCAGAACCCAAACCAGAACCCAAACCCAAACCTCGTGTGATCAGCTATTGATCTTCAGAGTAGAGCAACTCCACAAGTAGCTTATTAAGAATGAGTCACATTTAGGTTTCTCAATGCAGGTGTGGTGATCTATCTAATCTATCATCTAATATATCATTTAACATATAATCTAATATATCATTTAACATATAATCTAATATATCATTTAACATATAATCTAATATATCATTTAACATATAATCTGAATATATCATTTAACATATAATCTGAATATATCATTTAACATATAATCTAATATATCATTTAACATATAATCTAATATATCATTTAACATATAATCTAATATATCATTTAACATATAATCTAATATATCATTTAACATATAATCTAATATATCATTCAACATATAATCTAATATATTATCTATTATAGAATCTATTTCTAGAATCTTTGGAAGACAAGAAACCATCCAGCCAAAGTGTGAGGAAATGAACGGGCAACATAAATGTAAACGTATACGTACAATATGATTAGAGGTGATTTTAATGTTTTCTGTGAACATTAAGCAGAATATCTTTAGCTTTCGGATTGTTTGGACAAAACAAGACGTTTGAAGACGTCTCTTTGTGAAAAAACTCTTTTTATTGACAGAACGATCAACAATCTATTCAACCAACAATAACAACTCCACATCATCAATGAAGATAAAAGTGATGATAAATAAAGATCATTTTTAGTCTGAACTTCTGTCTTGTTCCGATCATAAACAAGCCCTTTAATATATTTACTGTCCACTCCGATGGAGACTGTCTCATCTGCTAACGTTAACTAAGAAATACATAAAGTACTGTGATGCTAATGCTAATGCTAGCTGTGACCAACATTTAACGTTGTCAATGTCAGCTTCTCTACGATACATTTACAGTACTGGAGGTACTGCACGAAGGATTCCATTGGTCTCATATAAATATATCCGTAGGCGGAAGAAGTTGAGGTCCGTCCAAATGTTTAGTTTCCCCGTAACAATGTTCATCAAGAACTCATAAGAAACCACAAAATCATTTTTTATGAATGTTTGTGCGAATTGTTCTGAGTTGTCTGTGAAGCTGAAGAGCAGATCAGTCGAACATCATCCCGGGTTCTTGATACCTTTTGGTTTTCATTGGAACATCTGCACACGTGTTCATGCGCTTTGATTTAACAACTGAAAGTATGATTCTAAAAATGTTGACGTTAAATTACATCAGTTGTTCTTAACCCCCTGAGGTTCGTCTCTGTCTTCATGGTCATTGTACCATCACAGGGAAACAGTGTAACCTCTGACCTCTTGGTTCTGCTGAAGTCTCCTAAATGTCTCAGATGTCGGCTGAAATGTCCGTCTTGTTGTTCAGAGTGTGGAGGAACGCTGACTGGAGACAAAGGATCCTTCTCGTCACCTTTCTTCCCCTCCAACTATCCTCCAGAAACCAAATGTGTCTGGAGCATCGAGGTGAGTCCGGCTTTCTGTTCTGATGAGGAACAGCAACGGCCTTAGCGCAAAGGCCAGGAGGGCATTGACATCGCATCTCATTCAGAATGAGTTTCACTTTGGGCTTTTGTTTTGTCTTGTCTCTGATCTTTTTCAGGCCCCAAAAGAAAAGTTCTTGAAGGTTCAGTTCAAGACGTTCTCCTTAGGGAACTTCAGCAGCCAGTGTCCCAAAGACTATGTGGACGTCAATGGTGAAAGGTCAGCGTTCAGTGCTTCTGTTGTCACTTGTTGTGACCACGGTGACTGGGCGAGTATGCTATGACTCACACATGATGTCATCAAACTCCTTCTGAGTCATGACCTTTGACTCGCCAACATGGGACAAAGTCAACAGGTCTCAAGTCTTAGCTGTAAAGTCCAACAAGTCGAGACCAGCAGGTCAACTTGCACACTAAAGTTCAAGTCTCAAGTTTGTCCCAAATGAGAGTAAAGAATCCCAAAACAAGACTAACTGGTTTGATCCTCAAATCAACACCAACAGGTTCCGACTCAGAAATGGTTTATTTACAGTAGGTCTGACGGTGATTAAGAAGTCCGAAGTCAACACCAACAAGTTTCAAGTCAACAGGTTCCAAGTCCTAAACTTGTTTTGGGTTCATTATTATTATGAGGAACTTATGTCTTTCTTAATAATCATTAATAAGTAAAGATATCATTTAAACAGGTGCGTTATGTTAGTTTTGAAGTGTTGAAGACGTGAGACCTCGAGGTTCAGTGATCCTCTACAGATCGTTGTTGAGTTGAGTCCTCTGTCTGTCCACCAACACATCCTCAGGTCGACTCACTGATTCATGAACTGGCTTCCTGACTCTTCTTTGTGTCTCTGGGTCGTAGACTGTGTGGCAGGAAATTGAAGAGCAGCGTGATCACCAGCCGAAGCAACATGATGACCGTCAAATTCAACTCTGACTCGTCCTACGTTGACCAGGGCTTCACCGCCGAGTACGAAGCCTTTGTCCCGACTAACCGTGAGATTGGTTTATTAAAATGTCTTCTAAGATAAGATAAGATAAGATAAGATAATCCTTTATTAGTCCCTCAGTGGGGAAATTACAGGATTACAGCAGCATCGCTCACAAGTAATAAATGAAGATAAAAAATCAAGTAGTATAAATAGACTAAACAGTAAACAGTAGTAAAAAATGACAGTAAAGAAGAATACAAAATATACCAGTATGTACAGACGGAGTTCTGTTTTAACCCAAAAACCGTTCTGTGCACCTTCAGCTTAGACACTGATTCTCTTCCTTTGTGTGGATTCCACTGTTTGGTGTCGTTGATCAGCTTGTCCCTTGAGGTTCCAGTGCACCAACAACCTGTGCATCAACCGGACTCTGCAGTGTGACGGCTGGAACGACTGTGGAGACGGCAGCGACGAGGACAACTGCAGTGAGTCCAAACCGCCGACTGGACGCGTTCAGTTTCATCTACGCGCAAATCAAACACATGTGAACCGCTTTCAGCCACATCTCACATCCTGCTGCTGAGCGCAGCTGTTCAAGGAAGTGACTGATGGAACTATATGTTGGTGTTTGTAGAGGATGACCTCTTCAGTGGGCTTGAACTGAGAGACACAGACAGGAAGTCCGTCGGTGTTGAGAGACACGCTAATGCATCTCTGTTTGTTTGTGTTTTGTGTCGGCGCAGCGTGCGAGGCGTCTCAGATGAAGTGTAAAAATGGCCGCTGTAAACCCAAGTTCTGGGAGTGCGATGGGTTCGACGACTGCGGAGACAAAAGTGATGAGGAGAACTGTGGTGGGTTGAATACAATGACTGCTGATAATCCTCCAGATGGGAAGATATTTATGCACAAATCCACAGAAAGCTGTGAGCATCTCACTGGTGGAGATGTTTCTCTTTCTTTGTAGTGAAATGCAAACCAGGAGAGTTTTCCTGCAGAAACGGCCGCTGCATCCCGGAGACGCTGAAGTGTAACGGAGAGGACGACTGCTCGGACGCATCGGACGAGTCCACATGTCCCAAATGTTTGTTCTTGTTCTTGTTCTTGTTCTTGTTCTTGTTCTTGTTCTTGTTCTTGTTCTTGTTCTTGTTCTTGTTCTTGTTCTTGTTCTTGTTCTTGTTCTTGTTCTTGTTCTTCTTCTTCTTCTTCTTCTTGTTCTTGTTCTTCTTCTTCTTCTTCTTCTTCTTCTTCTTCTTCTTCTTCTTCTTCTTCTTCTTCTTCTTCTTCTTCTTCTTCTTCTTCTTCTTCTTCTTCTTCTTCTTCTTCTTCTTCTTCTTCTTCTTCTTCTTCTTCTTCTTCTTCTTCTTCTTCTTCTTCTTCTTCTGTAGTATTAATAGTAGTAGTGTGAGTACTGACCCTGTGTCTGCTGTCTTCAGCTCTGGTGTTGCAGCAGTGTTTAGAGTTCACCTTCCGCTGCAGGAACGGACGCTGCATCAGTAAACTCAACCCTGAGTGTGACGGCGAGCAGGACTGTGAGGACGGCTCAGATGAGGACGACTGCCGTACGTTAGTTAACACACGCACACACACACACACACACACACACGAGTTGTTTCTGTCTCCATGTTTGTGTTGGTGCGCTTCAGAGTGCGGGACGAAGCCGTACCGGAGCTCTCGTATCGTCGGTGGTCAGGCGTCCCGGGAGGGCGAGTGGCCGTGGCAGGTCAGCCTCCACATCAGAGGCACCGGTCACGTGTGCGGAGCGTCCGTGTTGAATAACCGCTGGATGCTGACCGCCGCTCACTGCGTCCAGGACAACGGACCAAACAAGTAGGAGCTCCGCTACACAGAGAGGTTCAGCATCGCTGATGAGTGCAAACCAACACATACACTGAACAACCCAGAGCAGTTACTGGGCTGTTATCTCTCTCTGTGGTCTTTGATTTTCAAAATAAAAGTCCTGCTCCTCTATGAAACAGAACCATCATGATAGAAGTAGAGAGAACTAGAACATGACTTTAGTGAGAACAACACAGTTATGATGTCATCAATCATTAAAAAGTTGAATTTATTTTACAAAAGTTTGAAAACATATAATGTGTGTTAATACTGGACTGGTTTAAAACACCGTCGTCCTCGTGAGTCACCGAGACACAGAAACCAGAGGAAGTACAGTGACCGCTGACCTGTGTGTGTGTGTGTGTGTGTGTGTGTGTGTGTGTGTGTGTGTGTGTGTGTGTGTGTGTGTGTGTGTGTGTGTGTGTGTGTGTGTGTGTGTGTGTGTGTGTGTGTGTGTGTGTGTGTGCGCAGGTACTCCCAGGCGGACCAATGGGAGGTCCTGCTGGGTCTGAATGTGCAGAGTCAGACCAACGAGTGGACGGTGAGGAGGAACGTGAAGCGGATCGTCGCTCACCCCGACTACAACCCCTTCACCTACGACAACGACATCGCTGTGATGGAGCTGAACGCCGACGTCACCCTCAACCAGAACATCTGGCCCATCTGTCTGCCCTCCGCCACCTACGACTTCCCAGCAGGCCGAGAGGCGTGGATCACGGGCTGGGGGGCCACCAGAGAGGGAGGTGAGTGCACAGACTAACCTTCTGTTTCTACTGTGAAGTCTGAAGAAGAGCTCTGATCAAGCGAACTCCAGCTTGTTCTCGGCTGCTTTTATTGTGAAAGTCTTGACACTGAAACGGGAAGCTGTTCCTGTTTAAATCTTCCAAACTGCAGTTTTAGTCTGAAACATGTTCCTTAACATCTGATCGTCAGGCCGGGCTGCGACCGTGCTGCAGAAGGCGGAGGTTCGGATCATCAACAGCACGGTGTGCAAGAGTCTGATGGACGACGAGGTCACCGACAGGATGCTGTGTGCCGGCGTCCTCAAAGGAGGCGTGGACGCCTGTCAGGTAACATCACACAACAACCGGCATGAGATGGAAGCACTGCTGGAGAAAGATCACGATCATCTGTACTCACTCAAACCAAGCGCAGCCACATTCACCTCATCGTGGTCAGACCAGGAGACAACCTCCGGTTCTGAGGAGTGAAGCCAAAGCTTCATGTCCTAAAGCTGCATTCTCTCTAGTGGCCACCAGGGGGCGACTCCTCTGGTTGTATAGAAGTCTATAGAAAATGACTCTACTTCTCTCTTGATTTATTCCCTCAGTAAACATTGTAAACATGAGTTTATGTCTCAATCTCTAGTTTCAAGTCTTCTTCAATACAGCATGATGTTCATTTAGTACATGATGGTCCATTTAGAGTCACACAGACCATAAAGCAGGGGATGCTTTAGGGCGGGGCTACAGTGATTGACAGGTCTCTGGCATGGAGTTTTGTCCGTGTTTTCGTTTTACAACCAAAAATCAAGATGGCCGACAGCTAAAACCAAGATGGCGACGGCTATAAAGCAAGAACCCGGATGTCTTGTTCTTTCCCTGATCCACAGACACCGTGTGACATGGAGACCGTTACAGGCTGCAGCTTATGAGAGATCCTGCTCTGAATGGACCATCAGTGAGATACTTAGAGTATCTACACTGCAGTCAGTAGCTGACTTAGTAGATGAAATGTACACTCACTGTTTTCACTCTGGTCCCAGTGTATGGTCTTTATTTCAGCAGCAATGAGGTCAGGATGCAGCAGCAGTGCAGAGCATGGGGTCTAACATGGGGAGTTCAGCTGCTCTTTGAAACCTGCCTCTGAGGGTAAAGCCCTTCCTGTGCTCGGCCCCCTGCAGAGCTGAACCTGAAACTCTCCTCTCGACTCTCTCAGGGCGACTCCGGCGGCCCGCTGTCCGTCACCGGCCCCAGTGGGCGGGTCTTCCTGGCCGGCGTGGTGAGCTGGGGCGACGGCTGCGCTCGCAGGAACAAACCCGGCGTCTACACCCGAGTCACCAAATACCGCCGCTGGATCACGGAGCAGACGGGAGTGTAGAGCTGAACGAGACGTTCCTCCATGTTCACGGCACAATCTGTCAATCAAACGTTCCTCTTAAAGTCTTCTTACGTCTACAAACCATCTATAACTCAACACAGCAGACGCTGAGAACTCCTGACTGTCCTTTCTGTCTTTACGTCAGTGAAGCTGAGATCACAACCTGATCGTCTCCTTTTATGATATCATCGTAATAATATCTCCTGTTATCATGAAACGTAGAAGTTAAGATCATTAAATGTTAACGATAATTCATTAACATTTAAAACTGCCAACTTGATGGATTATTGTAATGTAACGACCCTTTATTGGTGAATTAGTACCATTTATTGTAACGTATGAATTATTAACTTTAGCTGAAACTAGAGAGTCAACAACCAAAGAGTTGTTTTTATTAAAGCTTTAAAGCGTTTAGTGAAGAGTCACAAAGCGTTAGTATTTAAATTCCAATTATTATTATTAAAGGCTTTAAATATTTAAAGCTGACTTAACAGGAAGTGGAACCAAAATAATGTGTATAAAGTATATAAATAACAAGTTTGACGTGATGATCTTTAGATGGTAACATGAAGAGTCTGAATGAATCTCTGGAGAGCTCCATCGGCTTCATTAACACTTAAAGGTGCAGATGTAGAGCGACGCGTCGGGCAGCAGGGATATCTTCATGTTTATTAACCTTCTCTGTGTAATAGTTTGTGATTGGAACACTTGAAGACGTTCTGTAAATAATGAAAATATTCTCAGGTTTAGATGATATACTCAGAACCAGACTCTGACTCGCTGAGTTAAACCGGATCCACCGGTTGAACGCTCTCAGGACAAAAGGTTCACGTCACTGCACCCGTCAGCTGACTTTCTATTCAAACACATTTAGAGGTTTGTTGTGATCATCTTGGATGTGATCCAGTCAACAAGGTGTGATGTGGAGGATCAGTGAAGTCATCCATGTCTGATGAACAGGTCCCGAGTTCCTCTGTGATCCAAACCGGGTTCCTCACTTCACCCAGAAGAGAACCTTTAAAACGAACCAGCAGAGACACTTTCAGGTCTGGTGAAGGAGCTCCTCAGGGAACCGTGCTGGGTCCTCTGGGATTCCCACAACACGAGCTGATGTACCAGAGGTCATGAGTGTTTGTTCCACGTCGTCACTGTTTATTAGAATAGGAACCCTCAACGGTTCCTGAGAGCTCTGCTGCCCAACAGGCCGCTCTAGAGTCAGTGCTCTACAGAACAGAAACCTCTAGGGTTGAAGAAAGTTAAGATTAAAGTCACATAAACCATTTTCTATGAATCAAATATTGGACGAAGGTGCCAATAATGAATTATTATTGATGTGGATCAGTTTCAGAACTCATGATCATGATTGCTCTCGAAGCTACGTCAGAGGTTTGTCTTCTGTGTTTAAGGTTTGAGCCGCTGCTCGGTTACATTTCTGCTTTTGTTTTCATGTTTTCATGTTTTCTGCTGAATGTATTTATTTGTTTGTTTGTGTTTTCTCATTCATCAGTCTTTCTAGTTCTACGTGTAGTTTGGGTTGCAGGATAATTAAGCACTCTTAAAGATAGAGCAACATGATTCTTTGTAGTTTAATCATTTTTCATTGGTTTGGGGATTTAAACTCATTTTAGGAGAAACAGACGGACTCGGGTTTCGGTGAATGTACAGAGCAGACAAATGGAAATATAGAAATGTTCTTTTGATGTTTCTCTCTTAACTGACGAATCTGAAAACACTCAGTGGTTCTGATCGTCCGGTCAGCGAGTGAAGGAGATCAGACTGGAGAACACAGATTATGAGTTCTGATTTCAAACAGATAATTACAGATACATATTGTTTTCATAATTATTATAATTCACTGTTTATAATAAACTATTTGTTCTCCATGTGAGTCGTGTGAATCCAAAGAGTTTCTTTGTGATGAGTTGTTCTGTGTATATGGATTATGAGTTATTGTAACTTATCTGTTGAAGCGAACATGTTTTTAGTACCTTGTCTGTGACGTGAGACTCGACTGAGTGAACGGAACATCAGAGACAGGAGAACGCAGCCGCTTGCTCCTGTGACAGTAGATCTAGATCTAGTAGATCTAGTCTAGTAGATCTAGTCTAGTAGATCTAGTCTAGTAGATCTAGTCTAGTAGATCTAGTCTGTGTCTAGTTTGTTTCATCTTCGTACGCTCGGAGGTTTCAAGCAGATCTCAGCAGTTCTTACAAACTCTGCAGCAAAGATGAAGAACAGCTTTCCAGGTTTTGCTCTCGCACAAGTCGCCACCGTTGTTGTGATTTGTATTGATAATGTTCTTGACGAGGATCTGGAGTGTAATTGTGAATATGAAGCTCTTGGCTGCGGTTCATCTCTATCCCATGTTTGATTCTATTGTTTGAACTGGCCAGAGAAGAGACTGAGTTATGTGTCCGTAGAGGAAGTTGTGGTTTTTGGTGTCACACATTCCCAAAGCTTGTGAAGGTTTCATAGGTCTGACGATCATATCTGAGATCTGATCATATCACACATATCTGGGCTGCAGTCATAATAGTCAAAAGGTGACTTCCTATGTCGTTTCCTAGCATAAGACAGCTGCTCTGCTCCTCCACTAGTCTCCAGCTTATGATGAACTTTGTTCATAACACACAGAAACTGATCACAGTGAGAAACTCGATGCTGTTCTACTGAAGTAAGGACTCCTGTCTCCTGCTAATGGTGGCCGGCATTCTCAAAGCTCGTCAACGTTTTCACTTTTCTTCGCCCAGTTGGAAAATGTTGAATCTGCACGAACAGGAGAGAACCTGCTGCATGTACCACACCCAGAGCCTCCATCACGCTTCAGAGGCATGTTTCAGGAGCCTCCATCACGCTTCAGAGGCATGTTTCAGGAGCCTCCATCACGCTTCAGAGGCATGTTTCATGCTTTGGTGACGTTTCATGAAGATCATGGAAGCAAAGACGGAAACCTGGAAATGGCTTCATGAAAGTCTCAGAGTGAAGCTGTTTGTAGGACAGAACGAGAGGTGGATCATCCGTCTGTGAGTTCTCTTCCAGCATCGCCACCAACACCAACGTAACACTGACAATAATAACTGATGATGAGGGAAGTGGTGTGGATCAGCTGTGACTGACATGTGATCAGTACAGACGCCACCAGAGGGCGCTGCTCCATCACTCCTCACTCAGTTGTGCTGATGGTTTACAGGAGACCTGAAGAACCATCAGAGACCATCTTTATTCTCTGAACTCTGTCACTGACATGACACCAGAGCTTCACTGGCCGAACGTTAAAAAAGCTTCATTAATAAATATATTTACTTCCATCATGAATGGATACAAAATATCCACAGTTGGTGTAAATCAATGCAATCGAGGCTTCTTAGTTTGGTTTTAATGGATCACCGTGTGTCTCCTCTACATGCGTAGCTGCAACTCCGTATGAACCCATATATGCACGAGCGCACGAGACTACAGGCTGAGAAATCTGACCCACGACTTGAGCTGCTGCTGACAGTCGCCTCACGAGAGAGAAATACACGAACCGGATCAATGTATCGCACCGAGAGTGTGTCAGGTAAACAGCAACAGGTACCAGGTTACCCGTCGGCCCGTTACCCCTCGGCCCGTTACCCGTCACCACGGTGTCTCCACGGTGTCTCCACCGTGTCTCCACCGTGTCTCCACCGTGTCTCCACCGTGTCTCCACCGTGTCCACCGTGTCACCACCGTGTCTCCACCGTGTCACCACCGTGTCTTCACCGTGTCTCCACCGTGTCTCCACCGTGTCACCACCGTGTCTCCACCGTGTCTTCACCGTGTCCACCGTGTCTCCACCGTGTCACCACCGTGTCTTCACCGTGTCTCCACCGTGTCTTCACCGTGTCTCCACCGTGTCACCACCGTGTCTCCACCGTGTCACCACCGTGTCTCCACCGTGTCACCACCGTGTCCACCGTGTCTCCACCGTGTCTCCACCGTGTCTCCACCGTGTCTCCACCGTGTCCCGTGTCTTCACCGTGTCTCCACCGTGTCCACCGTGTCTCCACCGTGTCTTCACCGTGTCCACCGTGTCACCACCGTGTCACCACCGTGTCCCGTGTCTTCACCGTGTCTCCACCGTGTCTCCACCGTGTCTCCACCGTGTCCCGTGTCTTCACCGTGTCCCGTGTCTTCACCGTGTCCCGTGTCTTCACCGTGTCCCGTGTCTTCACCGTGTCTTCACCGTGTCACCACCGTGTCTCCACCGTGTCTCCATCGTGTCTTCACCGTGTCCACCGTGTCCCGTGTCTTCACCGTGTCACCACCGTGTCTCCACCGTGTCACCACCGTGTCTCCACCGTGTCCACCGTGTCCACCGTGTCACCACCGTGTCCCGTGTCTTCACCGTGTCACCACCGTGTCTCCACCGTGTCACCACCGTGTCTTCACCGTGTCTCCACCGTGTCCACCGTGTCTCCACCGTGTCTCCACCGTGTCACCACCGTGTCTCCACCGTGTCACCATCGTGTCTTCACCGTGTCCACCGTGTCCCACCGTGTCCCATCGTGTCCCGCGCCAGTGTAACCGTGTCATCAGCAGATGAACCAGTATTTCAGTGGTGGTCTTCAGAGGGCCGTTTCCCACCGCGGAGCTGGATCACCATGGTAACGAATGAAGCAACGACACAGAGCTGCGTCTGCTGTACTTCACTCACATCGGATCCACCAGTCCTTCTGCCTTTTACTGTTCATGAGGGAAATTAAGCTGCTCACACCGAGAACACAGATCCAGAGCGTAGGGACACAAGGAGTCCAAACAGGAAGTCGTTAGAGACACGAGAGGATCCATCGAGAAAATAAAACTCAGAAGCTCTGGAGGAAGTCAATGAGCTAGAGCGGTGGGATGTAACGCAGTACATCTACTCCTTCAGTACACACTCAGGGTACTCGTGCTTTGCATTTTACTTCTCCACCACATCTCAGAGGTACTTATTGTACTTTATACTGTACTACACCTCAGAGGTACATATTGTACTTTATACTGTACTACATCTCACAGGTACATGTTGTACTTTATACTGTACTACACCTCAGAGGTACATGTTGTACTTTATACTGTACTACATCTCAGAGGTACATGTAGTACTTTTACTCCAGTAATTAAGTGATTGATGGAGTTGGATGTGTTGACAGCGTTGAAGAACTATAACTATGAAGAAGGAGACGAAGGAGACGAAGGAGACGAAGGAGAACAACGCGGTGAGACACTGACGCTCCCCACAGAGAGACGCTCTCTTCTGTGTGTGTCTCTTCTGCTGGTTGTGTTTCTATGGTGCTGGCTAACAGCGCTAGCAGGTTAGCCTCCCGACTGAGTCCCAGTAGGATCGCTCACCTGACAGCTGGAGGGAAAGAAGACGTGAAGCATTAGTTTATCCAGCCCCACTGTGAACACACACACACACACACACATGCACATACACACACATACACACACACATACATGCACATACACACACATACACACACATATACATGCACATACACACACACACACACATACATGCACACACACATACACACACACACATACATGCACACATACGCACACACATGCACACACACACACGCACACACATACACACACATGCACACACACACATACACACACACACACATACATACACATGCATGCACACACACATACATACACACACACACATACATACACACACACACATATACATGCACACACACACATACACACACATATACATGCACACACACACATACACACACATATACATGCACACACACACATACACACACATATACATGCACACACACACATACACACACATATACATGCACACACACACATACACACACGCACACACATGCACACACACACACACACACACATGCACACACACACATACACACACACACATACATACACATACACACACACATACACATGCATACACACACACACATACATACACACACACATACACATGCATGCACACACACATATACACACTGATGCACGATGTTGGAGCCGATGGCGTGCAGTCTAATGGGGACCCATAACCTTGGATGAGGGGAATAGAAAGAGAGTGTGTGTGTGTGTGTGTGTGTGTGTGTGTGTGTGTGTGTGTATATGTGTGTGTGTGTGTGTGTGTGTGTGTGTGTGTGTGTGTGTGTGTGTGGTAATGAGAGAGTGGGTGGGTGCAGTAAAAAAGGAAGTGGCGGTGAAGAAGAAGACAGAAGTGAAGACAAGACGACAGAAAGCAACAGATGAGAGAAAAGGAAGAAGAGACGAGAGACCAGGACTGAGAAGAAGGAGAAGGAGACGGGGACGGGAGGGAGACACGAAGAGGTGAGGAAGAGCGGGGGAGACGAAGACTTGGTCACCTGAAAGAGAACTTTGAACGGACAGACAGCTTGTTGTGAGGTTCATATTTTGCGTTTTATTCTCCAGAATGCCGTCAGCTCTTCATCGATGTGAAGATAATATTGTTTTGTAATAACCAGATATGGAAGAAGTATTTAGACATAAGTTATCTTGCAAATTACAGCATAACTTCAAGTACATGTGAGGTATGAATGAAATACTTCCTGGGTATTTCCAAAACAACTTTGTGTTTAAGTATCTTTGACATCACAGAGTACCTGAGTACAGTAATAGTATTACTACGTAACGAAGGGGGAGATCAGCTGTGTTGGTAGTTCAATAAGTATAATTTATTGTAAACGTACAAGTTATTTACAAAAACATGTCAATTACAATGTAGAAAGTTATTTTTCTTCTTTTAAATACGGAGTACTGATCGTTATTATTCTACACGGTGGAGACAAATCCTGCATCACAGGTTATTGATCGTACTAGAGAGTAGTACACACTACAGTACTGTATCATTACAAATACTCAATGAAGTAAAAGTACTCGTTCTGCAGCAGGTCAGTGTTGTATTTATATTTCCAGATGTTGAGCAGACTTGTTTGGGGTAATTTAAATTATAGTAGCAAATCTTTATTTGTTAGTTCATATGTGAAAATGTTATTCTGCAAAGTAACAGGTTCTACAGTTACTAGTCAGCTCTCATATTACTCAACAGTCATTTATATGAATGGATGAAGATCAGACCGGCTCACAGTGGATTCTGTTGTATTTTTATTTTATTGCTGACAGACCTCCCCCACCCCCTTTTGCTTGTTTTCAAAAATAAAAGCCCACAACTCTTACTGTGTTAACAGGAAACTAGGGATGGAATTATATTTTCAAAATTAAAGCCCTGGAAGGTGACTGTATCTTAACATCAGGATGAGGTCAGGTTGTTTTGTTGTTCCTCAAAATAAAAGCCCCCAGCTCAAACTGTATGTTAGCAGGAAGTACAGGATAAGGATCATTTTTCAAAATAAAAGCCCCTAACAATAATTGTATCAACAGGAAACTAGGGATGGACCAAGATGAACCTTTAAATAAAAGCCTCAGAGGGTATTTGTATTTTAACAGGGACATCAGGACGAGGCTCTGTTTCTTTCAAAACAAAAGCCTCTCAACAGAAAGCTCAGTATGAGGCTTATCTTTCAAAATAAAACCCCCTAACAGTCACTGTATGTTACCCAGAAACTAGGTATGGACCTAGTTTTTCAAAATAAAAACGGATCATAGTTCTACACTTGGCAGGCTTCAGACCTCTGTATGTTCTGAAACTGTTTCATGAAACTGTCTCGTGTCTTCGTAGAGAGCGTAACTTATGTTCCCCGTCTGAAAGGTGAAGAGGTCCACAGCAGTACATTACTTTACTCCATCTGCTGTCGTAAAACTCTGACTGTGTACAAGTACAAGTACTTCACACACTTCTAAACATCACTACTATCTCATTTCAATGATTTTTAAATGCAAATACTTACATTACAATAACATAATATATGTATTCTATTTTTGTACTTTTGTTTTAAATGCAGGACTTGTACTTGTAACAGAGTATTTCTACACTGTGGTACTGTTACTGAAGTAGATCTGAGTACTTCTTCTTCTGCTAACGTTAGCTGAAAGTCTGATAAATTACCAACCGGTTCTGGTCTCCATGTTTAGGGGGGGGGGGGGGGGCACACAGCCAACTGCTGCTCTACCTGTGGGGGGGGGGGGGGGGGGGACAGATTCTCTGTGTTTTTATGTATTGTTTGATATTTCCTCTACATTCATGTTGGTTCTTAAGCTTCTCTGCATGTCTGCTGTCGGTGCTGCTGCTGTTTGTCGTGTGTTGTATGATTTGAACATGAATGATTCATGAGCAGCTGCTGTCGGTGTGTTGATGATCAACGCCTGGAGCATCTCTCGTCCTCTCTTTTTTATTATCTGTCCATCTTTTCATTCGCTCTCTGACTCATATTCTCTCTCTGTACCTGAGCGCCTTGACTCGGTAAGAACGCTGCAACAGGACAAGTCTGTTCCTGCTGCTTCTCCTTCCCCTCATAGTTCCACTTTCTTTCCTTCACTCTCACTTTTTCTCTCCATTCGCTGGTTTGTTTTTGCTGCTGGTTTGTCAGCAGATCACTGATTTAAAGAAGAGACAGGAAACAGATCTCTCTTCTCATTCACCAGTTAGTTCGTTCCTTCGTTCGTTATGTTTCAGTATCAGAGCAGGATTTCCACCTCATGGCTGTCACATTACTGGTAAGCCTGATCGATACTCTGAACATTTGCTGACAGACATTTTATGATTTATTCTTTTAATCTAATCTCTTGTTGTGTTCTGTTTTGTCTTATTGGATCTGAAAATGTGGTGCTCTGAAGAAATATGTGTTTAATTCAGTGCAGCGAGCAGAACGTATTAGTTATAATTAAAATGATGATCTGCAGTAAAGGTCTACAGCGCCCCCTAGAGGCTGCAGGGTTTATTAAAGCCAGAGACAGCACTGATGAATCGACCTCGTAAAGGTAGAGGCATTTCATACATCTGTAGATAAACGTCCGTGGAGGAGGTCGTGATGATTTTTTGTGATTCCCGGTTCTAAACTGAGTCTGGAGTCCAGTCGTTTCTGGTGTTTGTCAAGTCTACAGACCTTTCTAGAGTTCAACAAGTTCAGATTTCCAAACTCAGCAGGATACATCACATCCAACACAATCTCCCTGAGCTTTGTTAGTCAATGCAGTTAGATTTAGACAACTAAACTACTCAGTTATGTTGAGACAACAAAACTACTTAGTTGGGTTGAGACAACTAAACTACTTAGTTAGGTTGAGACAATAAAACTACTTAGTTAAATTCAGGCAACAAAACTACTTAGTTAGGTTGAGACAACAAAACTACTTAGTTAGGTTTAGATAACTAAACTACTTAGTTAGGTTGAGACAACACAACTACTTAGTTAGGTTGAGACAACACAACTACTTAGTTAGGTTGAGACAACTAAACTACTTAGTTAGGTTGAGACAACTAAACTATTTAGTTAGGTTGAGACAACTAAACTACTTAGTTAGGTTGAGACAACTAAACTATTTAGTTAGGTTGAGACAATAAAACTACTTAGTTCAATTCAGGCAACAAAACTACTTAGTTAGGTTGAGACAACAAAACCAACAGTTAATAAATGTGTTAAATATTAGATATTATAGGGTAAGATATTATATTCACCCTCCTATAATCACTTCTGTTTCAAACTGTGAAGACATCAGAGCTAAAGAGCTCACAGTGTCTCACCAGGATGAAGACCATGGACGCTGACTGAAAGCTCTCACCCAGACTAACATCTTCTTACATCTCTGAAAATATCTACGCAAACTATATCTGTACATATATTTGATAGACACAACAGTTGGAGAACCATAATGATAGGGTCTTGAGGTGAAATGCATGCTGGGATACTTTCTCTCCCAATAAGGCAGCTCCCAGAGCTCAGTTGGTGAGAAACTTGTGGTCCGTTCTAGTCTAAATGTGGACTGATTGATGACGCAGAACGAGAACAGACAAGAAGTCAGATTGAGAAGAACAGTCAGACGATAAGAGACATTCATTCAGTAACAATCGAAAAAAACAACTATTGACAGTCTTTATATTTCAGCATTGTGTGTGTGTGTGTGTGTGTGTGTGTGTGTGTGTCTGTGTGTGTGTGTCTGTGTCTGTGTGTGTGTGTGTGTGTGTGTCTGTGTGTGTGTGTGTGTGTGTGTGTGTGTGTGTCTGTGTGTGTGTGTCTGTGTCTGTGTGTGTGTGTGTGTGTGTGTCTGTGTGTGTGTGTGTGTGTGTGTGTGTGTGTGTGTGTGTGTGTGTGTGTGTGTGTGTGTGTGTGTGTGTGTGTGTGTGTGTGTGTGTGTGTGTGTCTGTGTGTGTGTGTCTGTGTCTGTGTCTGTCTGTGTGTGTGTGTCTGTGTCTGTGTGTCTGTGTCTGTGTCTGTGTCTGTGTCTGTGTCTGTGTGTGTGTCTGTGTGTGTGTGTGTGTGTGTGTGTGTCTGTGTGTGTGTCTGTGTGTGTGTGGGCGTTCTGACTTCCTGCTGTGAGGAAACTTTTCTGATGGAGACACACTGAAACATTTCAGATGTGAACTGATGTGGAAACATGCTGACTCACACACACACACACACACAGACACACACACACACACACACAGACACACACACACAGCTTCAGACTGTTTCAGGATGACATGCGTCCTGTTTATTTCTCCATCGCATCAATAATTCACGACAGCGTGACTCTTCACTTTAACCTCTGACTTTATAAGGAAGCTCATTGAAGACAGACAACATGGAGTTGAGTGCAGAACAGACTGCTGAATTAAATCTCTGCTCTACTTCTTCTCTAATTATCTACTTCTCTCTTGATTTATTCCCTCAGTAAACATTGTAAACATGAGTTTATGTCTCAATCTCTAGTTTCAAGTCTTCTTCAATACAGCATGATGTTCATTTAGTACATGATGGTCCATTTAGAGTCACACAGACCATAAAGCAGGGGATGCTTTAGGGCGGGGCTACTGTGATTGACAGGTCGACACCAGAGACGTAGACGGCGTCTCTACGTCTCCTCCTCAGTCCATATATGGTCACTTCCTGTTCACTGGTTAAGAAACAAAGTTCTCATTATTCAAACTGCAGAACATTCATTCACAAATATGAACAGAGAGTCGACAGAGAAACTGCAGCAGTGTAGGTGATGACGCTCAGCTGTACTTGATGCTGATTGGTCAGCAGAAACTACTTTTTCCGTCAGAGGGACATGATGTCACTGATTATTAACATGCAACAAACGTAATGATGGAGCGACATTAATATTTGTTTTCTCTCTTCTCCAGCATGGTGGAGTGATGAGCAGCTCAGAACTACTCTAACACACACACACACACACACACGTACACACACACACACACACACACACACAGACACACACACACACACACACACACACACTATCAGGATGTCAGCAGTGCGCTCAGCCTCCCCTCTTCCTGAGGACCCGACCACGCCCCCTCCAATGACCACACCTCCACGCAAAGCCTCAGTCCGCCTGCAGGAGAGGCGTGTATTACACACACACACACACACACACGCACACACACACACACACACACACACACATAACATATAACTTCACAATCGATTTCAAAAAAATCCTAGATTTCTGAAAATGTTGCTTAAAAAATGTCCTAAATTTGTGTTCCAATGTATTAAAATCTCTCTTTGCAAACATAAAAAAATAGAATTATTATAATTATAATATTAGTAATAATCATGTTAATAATCATATTCATTATAATAAATAATAATACAATTATAACTCCTCACTTTCTGACACAAAAGAGAATCGTTTTTGGGAATATTTACCACTCACCCAAAATATTACAATAACTTTACAAAAAGATTACGTCGCGTCTCGATTGGCTCTTTTGTCTTTGTAGGCGGGGCTCCAATCTCTCGCTGCTGTTGGACGTGAGCAGCCTGGGGGCGGAGCCTGTGTGTTCCGTCTCCACCCCAAAGGAGGTGTGGCTCCAGCTGCTCCACACCTCCTCCCGACCCCTCGGCCACGCGGCGCTGCAGCCGGCCGCCGAGGACAACAACACCCTGAACGCAGAGTATCAGGTAAAGGTCTTCATCGTCTTCATCGTCTTCATCGTCTTCATCTGAGACGAGGTGTGTTTGTTTTAACGTCTGGCCCCTCCCCCCCCCCCCCCCCCCCCACAGAGGATCCCCCCGAACTTTGTGAGCGCCGCGGAGCTCGATATCCCGGGTCACATGATGAAGGACAGATACAAAACCATCCTGCCCAGTGAGTGACGTCCGTCTGTCCTCAGCAGAACACAGTACAGACGCCTGTTTGCACTCTTGTTGACCTTGTTGTTTGTTTGTTGTTTACTGTTCAGACCCTGAGAGCCGGGTGGTCCTGAGGAGCCCGGAGGAGGAGGCGGGGCCGGACCGCTACATCAACGCCAACTACATCAGGGTCAGAGTCTAAGATTATTTAATATTGAGTCAATGATGATGATGAAGATGATGATGAACGCCTCATCCCTCTGGCGGCCATGTTGGATCTCTGTGTGGAGCCGATTGTTTCAGTTCATCTCAGATCACATCTCCAGCGATGTCGTCCTCATCATCTTTATAAAGTTCTGCGTCGGATTTGTTTCGCAGTGAATAAACTGGTAACACTTTATAATAACTGCACACTATGAAGCATTAGTTAAGAATGAGTGAACTCTTCATTCATCCTCTATAAAGCATTGTTCCTACATTAACACTCAATAGTATGCAGTTCATAACAACGGTTGTAAATGTTTTATTCTTGATTAATAAGCTCGTCTATCATGTGTTTCATTATTGTGTTTTCATACTTTATAAATGATGGATTCCCCATTTGTAAATGAAGTATATTATATATTACAAACCAATTATTAAGGATGATTAATAAGATAATTTATAAAGTGTTAGTAAATGATTACTAACTTATTTAGATGTACATTAGGCATGCATTCATATATATAATGGTTAGGGACTATGTTAATACATGCTTTATAAACGCATATTAATACTGCAATTCATGATTAATTCATGATTAATTCATGATTTATTAAGGTAGTTACTACTCGTTAGTAACGTGTTTCGTGTGAGGACTATTCATGCTTATAAAGCATTTATTAATGACATTGAAAGGCCAGCAGTGCCTCAAAACACAACAGGCAAATAGACACAACACAAAGTGATGACAGTGTGTCGAGGCTTTCAGGTTGAGCCCCGCCTCCAGAAGAAGGAGCAATAACTCGAGTTTCATCATCTCAACTTTTAGTTTGAACTTTATGATTTCATTATTTTGTCCCTAATTTAATGAGTTAAGTGACACTGAAGAAAATATGTTTCCTGAAGAACAAAAGCTGACAGAGTGTGACAGAGCTGTGTGTGTGTGTGTGTGTGTGTGTGTGTGTGTGTGTGTGTGTGTGTGTGTGTGTGTGTGTGTGTGTGTGTGTGTGTGTGTGTGTGTGTGTGCGTGTGTCGGACAGCTAAACAAACAGAAACTCAGATATGAAACGTCGGTTTGTCAGTGTGGGAGTCTGACAACCAGGAAAACCACAGGAAGTGAGAGAGGAAGTGACACATCCATGACTACCCCCCCCAACCCCCGCCCACGCATCCCTCACACTCTGCAATCTGTGTGTGTGTGTGCGTGCGTGCGTGCGTGCGTGCGTGCGTGCGTGCGTGCGTGCGTGCGTGTGTGTGTGTGTGTGTGTGTGTGTGTGTGTGTGTGCGTGCGTGTGCGTGTCTGTGTGTGCAGCAGACACCTGCTGCTCCTCCTGATGAGTAACAACGTCTACAACTTATTTAATTAAACGCGTATGGATTTATTCACGTGTATAAATAATAAATATGTTTAAATACATTCACATCTGTGACTTGCTGATTGGACGCTGGGCGGTTGTTATTGATGAGCGGCTCGTTGACTTCCTGTCTGAGGAGGATGTGGTCTGCTTTCAGAAGAAAAGGGGACATGTTGAAAAGGTTCATGTTATTTTCTGCTTTATTGATTTCAACCTCATAATGGAGTTGTTTTTTTGGTTGGTTGGTTGGCAGCTCTATTGATGATGAGTTAGGCGGTATCTGTTCAGTCACTGCTGCTAGGCCTGCTGGGAAGTTACTCTTAATTGTGTTGATGCTGGTTTGTTTCTTTGTAGCAGCTGTTGATGTGTTAAATGTTCGGAGAAACAATAAATAATGTTTGTGTCATGCTCAGTTATTGGTGTGAGAGTTAAGGCGTTCACACACTGGGGGAGGTTTTCTTGAGTGATTAATTCACATTTCAACACATTTAATAAAACGGTTGGTTTTGTCACACAGAAAGCAAACATTAAGCCCTGAACACAACAACTGTCTATTCAAATAGCTTCCAGTAGCTCAGACAGACAGATGCCAAATGCTGCTCTGGGTCTATATGATCCTACGAGCTGGTCCTCTGCCTTGGTTGGTGGGTTGGTTAGTTGGTTGGTTGATGTTGGTGGGTTGGTTAGTTGGTTGGTTGATGTTGGTGGGTTAGTTAGTTGGTTGGTTAGTTGGTTGGTTGATGTTGGTGGGTTGGTTAGTTGGTTGGTGGGTTGGTTAGTTGGTTGGTTGATGTTAGTTGGTTGGTGTTGGCTGATCGGTGTTGGTTGTGTGGTTTGCTGGATCTTTGGTTGTTTGTTTGGTTGTTTGATTGATTGGTTGGTTGGTGGATTGGTTGCTTGATGTTGGTTGGTTGTGTGGTCGGTTATTTGATTGGTTGATGTTGGTTGGGTGGTTGGTTGGTGTTGGTTGGTTGGTTGGTTGGCTGATGTTGGTTGGTTGTTTGGTTGGAGTTGTTTTTTTGGTTGGTTGGTGGATTGGTTGGTTGATTTGTTGGTTGTGTGGTCGGTTATTTGATTGGTTGGTTGGTTGGTGTTGGTTGGCTGGTTGGTTGGTGTTGGTTGGTTGGTTGGTGTTGGCTGATCGGTGTGGTTTGCTGTTTGGTTGTTTGATTCATTTGTTGTTTGGTTGTTTGATTGATTGATTGGTTGGATGGTTGGTTGGTTGATGTTGGTTGTTTGGTTGGTTGGTTGATGTTAGTTGGTTGGTTGGTTGGTTGGTTGTGTGGTCGGTTATTTGATTGGTTGATGTTAGTTGGTTGGTTGGTTGGTTGTGTGGTCGGTTATTTGGTTGGTTGATGTTAGTTGGTTGGTTGGTTGGTTGGTTAGTTGGTGTTGGTTGGTTGGTTGGTTGATGTTGGTTGGTTGGTTGGTGTTGGTTGGTTGGTTAGTTGGTTGGTTGATGTTAGTTGGTTGGTGTTGGCTGATCGGTGTGGTTTGCTGGATCTTTGGTTGTTTGATTAATTTGTTGTTTGGTTGTTTGTTTGATTGGTTGGTTGGTTGGTTGATGTTGGTTGGTGGATTGGTTGCTTGATGTTGATTGGTTGGGTGGTTGGTTGGTGTTGGTTGGTTGGTTGGTTGGCTGATGTTGGTTGTTTGTTTGATTGGCTGGTTGGTTGGTTGATGTTGATTGGTTGGTTGGTTGGTTGATTGGTTGGTTGTGTGGTTGGTTATTTGATTGGTTGATGTTGGTTGGTTGGTTGGTGTTGGTTTGTTGGTGTTGGTTGGTTGGTTGGTTGGTGTTGGTTGGTTGGGTGGTTGGTGTTGGCTGATCGGTGTTGGTTGTGTGGTTTGGTTGTTTGATTCATTTGTTGTTTGGTTGTTTGTTTGATTGATTGGTTGGATGGTTGGTTGGTTGGTTGATGTTGGTTGGTTGGTGGATTAGTTTGTTGAGTTGTTGGTTGGTTTGATTGATCAGCTGAAGGTCTGACCTGGTTTCTCCTCTACAGGGTTACGGAGGAGCTCCCAGGGCCTTCATCGCCACCCAGGGCCCGATGGTTCACACCGTGGGGGACTTCTGGGACATGGTGTGGCAGGAGAGGAGCAGCATCATCGTCATGGTGACAAGACTGAAGGAGAACAACGAAGTGAGGAGACACGACTCCTCTCTGCTTCCTCCGGTCTTCCTCTTCTTCACTAATACTGAAAGTGTGTTATTCCAGAAATGTGAGCTGTACTGGCCACAGCCGAGGAAGAGGAGGGTGAAGGAGGAGGACGAAGAGGAGGAGCAGAGGGAGGAAGAGGAGGAGGAGGAAGGAGTGACGGGACGATTCGGCAGATTCCTCCTCAGAGTCAGAGACAGCCGAGAGAAAGACGGGTTCACCGTCACCGACATGGAGATCCAGGTATTTACTCAAGTACTGTACTTCAGTATTCATGTTACTTTGTTCTTCTCTTCCACTACATCTCAGAGGTACATGTACTTTATACTGTACTACATCTCAGAGGTACATGTACTTTATACTGTACTACACCTCAGAGGTACATGTTGTACTTTATACTGTACTACACCTCAGAGGTATATGTTGTACTTTATACTGTACTACACCTCAGAGGTACATGTTGTACTTGTACTGTACTACATCTCAGAGGACGTGTGTGTGTGTGTGTGTGTGTGTGTGTGTGTGTGTGTGTGTGTGTGTGTGTGTGTGTGTGTGTGTGTGTGTGCAGCTGTGCTCGGAGCGTCGTCCTGTCAGACACTACTGGTTCACCTCTTGGCCTGACCACCACATCCCACAATGCACCGCTCCTCTGCTGAGACTGGTGGAGGAGGTGGAGACGTACAGAAAGTCCCTCCTCCCGACCGGCTCTCAGCCAATCACAGGCCCCGTCCTCGGTCCCGGACCAATCGTCGTCCACTGCAGGTTGGTTCCTTATCACTTATTATTCAGAGTGCATGTGACTCAGAGTTCATGTTCAATGTCCACATCTGCAGCGTGTTTCAGACCTTATTCATAAAACAATGATTCTCAACGCTGTAAATTGTGATGTAGGTTTAAATGATGAAGAACACGTCATACGAGTCCTCAGTGGTCCTGATGGAGGTCCGAGACTCTGGCATGTGTCTCCCCATCAGTGGAGTAGCAGGAAGGAAAGGAAAGGAGGAAAGGAAAGGAGGAAAGTCACAAAAACTGAAAAAGTGATGCTCTCGTGTGTTTGAAATCATTATTATTCAAGTTTATTATTTAGTTCTATATTTGACCCTCGTCTGAAAGATTATAATAAGTGCAGCTTTTGACACAAATGTTTTCTCACGAGGAAAACTTCTCCTGCTTCACGAAGACAAACAAAGACAAAAATGAAAATCTGTAAAATGTTTAAACACAAAGAGGATGTTATGTGCAAAATGTTGACCGGGGATAAACATTCACAGTCTGAAGAATTACGTTTGAAAAATAATACGTCACAACGTGTAGACGTGCAGACTTTACATCAGAGGCCTGCTCACCTCGGGGCCCTGGTGGTCCTGGTGGTCCTGGTGGTCCTGGTGGTCCTGGTGGTCCTGGTTTTATATCTCTCGAGCTGACATTCAGGTCCTGTGTCTCTGTCCTCTCAGTGCCGGTATCGGGAGGACGGGCTGTTTCATCGTCAGCAGTATCGGCTGTCAGCAGCTCAGAGACGGCGGAGAGGTCGACATCCTGGAGACGGTTTGTCAGCTCCGGCTGGACAGGTGAGACTCACCTGTCTCTCTGTCTCTCTGTCTCTCTGCCTGTCTGTCTGTCTGTCGTGTAACTGTCTGTTTTCTGTCCTAGGGGGGGGATGATCCAGACCACAGAGCAGTACCAGTTCCTCTACTCCACACTGGCCCAGTACAGCTCCCAGTTACAACACAGTCAGGTACTCACACACACACACACACACACACACACACAACCAGTGAACAGGAAGTGACCATATCTGGACTGATGAGAGACGTAGAGACGCCGTATACGTCTCTGGTAGAGAGACCTGTCAATCACAGTAGCCCCGCCCTAAAGCAACCCCTGCTTTATGGTCTGTTAGAGACCTGTCAATCACAGTAGCCCCGCCCTAAAGCATCCCCTGATTTATGGTCTGTTAGAGACCTGTCAATCAGCGTGTAGCCCCGCCCTAAAGCATCCCCTGCTTTATGGTCTGTGTGACTCTAAATGGACCATCATGTACTAAATGAACATCATGCTGTATTGAAGAAGACTTGAAACTAGAGATTGAGACATAAACTCATGTTTACAATGTTTACTGAGGGAATAAATCAAGAGAGAAGTAGAGTCATTTTCTATAGACTTCTATACAACCAGAGGAGTCGCCCCCTGGTGGCCACTAGAGAGAATGCAGCTTTAACACATGACCACGATCTTTCTCTGAGGACTTTGTCTGTGTTTCCTCTTAACCAGGAGCAGAACCAGAACCCGGAGGACCAAGTCAGCATCCAGCTACAGAACCTCCAGCTGGACGGCACACAGAATGTGAACCTGCAGAACCAACGAGAGCAGGTTCACACCTAAAGAGATCCAGCGGACCTCAGAACCAGCAGAAGACCAATAAACGTGTCATTAACAGAACCGGAGTCATTGAAACAGGAAGTAAAAGCACCTCCTGCCCCTTCAGAGTGTCAGGATCACATAGAACTGGATCCAGTTCAGAGCAAAGAGACCCTGGAGAACCCAGAACTGAACCAAGCACAAAAAAACACAAAATGTTGAGTAACATCAAATGAAACAGGATTTTTTTTGACAGAAATTGACGATGAAAGAAATGATTTCAGTAGCGTTGAACCCAGAGGCCCAACTCTGACTCACCATGACGGTGCCTTGGTTTCTGACTCTCTAAGCTAGCAGGTTGTCTCCCGTCTGAACTGAAGCTGCATCTACTACTAGTCATTGATATGAACACTGATGGAGCAGAGGACCAATGCTGGAAACACCGTTTCCCCATAGAACAGAATACAAGTAGGACTAGTGTTGCTTCATCAGCGGGCCAAGAAGCGTTGTCTCGGTAAGAAGAGAGGCAGCTCTGGAGACGGACGGCTGGCTAGTTAGCTAGCTAACGTTAGCTAACGTTAGCTAGTCCTTCTCCAGAGTGAAGCTGCTGTTCGTCTCATTGTCTGTAACCCGTGTAGCATTACAGCATGGTGGAATTAGCAGGCTAGCTAACTAGCCAGCTGTCCACTCGTTAGCGAGCCATTGTGCTGTAATGCTACACGGGTTACAGATGAGCCGAACAAAGGTGCGTCTGTTGAGAGCGCTGCTCTTTCTTACGCTGTGAGGCGAGTCGTGAAGCGTCCGCTTGTTGAATTGTCTTCATTTACTCGACTCTGCGCTTCGTAACGTTACTCAGTGAGTCTGAATCTTAACGTGGATCTGTTGTGTTCATGCAGTTCATGCTCCACCATCTAGTCTGTGGTGACTTCATTGTAAACACGTACAATAAGCTATAATATGCTACATTCAGTGAAGTAGTATGACGAGAGAAAGAGCGTCTGTACAAACACAAAAGACCTTCACCAGCAGACCGCTGTTCATGTCCACAGTGGATTTGCCTCGTGGTGAAGTTCGGTTCGTGGTGTTTGTGACGTGTGCTTCACTTCTCTGAACTGTTTCACATTAAAGACAGAAATGTGTCACGTGACACCCTGAATGTCCTTAAAATGTTGTATTTATAGAGATCGGGTTTGAATAGTTTCTCAGTTGACAATAATTAAGAAACATGCAGAGTGTAAACATGAAACTAAATAAAATATTAAAGGTATTAAAACGGGATCTTGACATCATGTCCCTTTATCGTGTCGGTTTTATTGTGTTTTAATATCAAAGATGTTTGAAAGTAATGATTCAGACGAGGTGAATAATATCTGAGCTTTAACTAGACTCATGATTGTTTTAACTATTGATGACTGAAGATAACGTTCGACAATAATCAACTCTTTTACAAGATTTTAGAAAATAAAAAATATATCAAATAAACATCACGTTATATTATCCTATACATATTTACATGAAATTAAAACACATTTGTTCGGGTCTGAGCATATGGCTTCAACATGTGCTCGGAACAAAGAGAATCGGGCCTTCCCTTTTGCCAGCAAAGGTTTCATCCTGATTGTGGTTTGATGACAGCAAACCTCCTCTGGCAGGAATTTCACATTAGGGTGTGAATTCCCCCCCCCCAAAAAACTATGGGTTCCTGAAGTCACCTAAATGCACCGCTGCAACCTCATTGGCAGCAAGAAAGCAACAGGACCCCTGTGGTTAAACCAGTGTCCAACAAAAGTGCCTGCAGCCGACACCTCCACGCTTTTTCCCTTCGACCTCCGTCGAGCAAGGGAGCATCCAAACGCTCTCTTCCCTCTGGACTCCGTCCTGGGACTAGAAGAGGCACCGGGCCCTTCAGCGCCCCCCCCAGCGCCACGCTGACAACCGAAGGCCCACGATTTCCGGGAGGAACGAAACGACCTCAGCCGAAGTTCACCCACGAGGGCCGCGCACCCTCATCCAACCCTCCGGCAGGAAGACGTCGAATCACCTCCTGACTGATGATTTCCGGGAAACAGACACGGACCCCACGCCGTCTCACCTGACGTTTCACTGTCCCCGCTGCAGCGAGAACAGATCGGACCCGCGCTTGCTCCAAGGCGAGCCACGCTACAGAGGTCCGACCCCATCCGCGCCAGCTCAAGCGCCGCGCCGATGTCAGCTCAGTCTGCGTCCACTCCAGAGCGAGCCACGCGACCGGGAGCGACCGAGCTCCGAGCTACTCAGTCTGCGCTTGCTCAAACGCCGCGCTGCCGAGCCCACACTCGAGGACTGATCGATTCCCACTGCGGGAACGAGCCCCACCGAATGAAACTTCACCAAGTAAGGTTCATTGCATCTTGGGCATAGCTTAGCAATAGCTTAGCACTAGCTTAGCATTAGCATATTCATTTATGTGTTATTATTCCCGCACCCTGTTGTGTTCAATCACTGTCTTGTTACACCGCGTCATTGCGCAATCATCGCGGACCACGGAGCCCCGCTATATATTGTGTATTGCCTGCATTAGATTCATCGCTGCTGGTGAAGGGAAAGTTTGTGTATTATCACTGGAAGACTGAACCTACGGTGGCGGACCTTCGTCTCGCCGACCGAGTTTCGGGGTGATAGGAAGACAATACTCTCATCTCACAGCAGTGATAAAGATCTGTTTGTTTGGGAATATTCATTTATTTTATTACACTTCGTGTGATATCCTCTTTTCTTAAATCAGCTCTGTGAGCGGAGTGTAGAGCCGGGGCTATCATGCACACGCCGCCGCCAGTTCCTACGACAGCGGCAGGCCTGTGCAGGATGAGACCAGCTGTTCACACTCTCGCTTCGACAACACACGCAGAAGCTTGATTCATGACCCCCACCTTTGCTCCCTTTCTTGCCTCACAGACACATGTGGTGACATACAACAACACTTCCGCCAATTGGTCTGAGTCACTCGACTCCGCCATCTGGTGGCAGTTAGCTGTAGCGTCAAGCTCTCGTTTCACACACAGAGATCCTCACACACACACACACACACACACATTTTATTCTTTTCTTTAGGTATTAGGCATATAAAATTGTATGATAACGTTTGTTGGTTGCAATATTAATTGATCTGATCATTTATTATTCTGATTTAATAAACCCTGTTATACTTTAAGGAGCAGTCGTCTGTGATTAATGGTGCATATGTATGTAATAATCTGTATCTAGTAGTCTGTGCTCGAATTCAATCCTTCACTGTCACTTTGAATGTATAGTCGTACCCGACTATTGACATTGCGAGTGAACACTAATTATGAGACTTAGTTTTATCGTTTGGTTATCGGTCCCTGTTCGCAGGGTGGTGCCCCGTTATTATTAATAATCATTAATAATTGTTACTTACATTAATAATTCTATTGATGTCAAGAATTCAGTTTCTTAAATGCTGATAACTAAAACAAGCCCCTATTGATCCCAACACATTTCTTTAAGTGACACATTCAAATGTTTCATCTGATCAACAAAACAACAAATATTCTGTTTTTGACGACTTAAGAAAAAAGGAGAAACTGAAACCTGATCATCTAAAATCATGAAGCTGGCTGTGGATTCATTGATTCATTGACTCATTGATTCACTGATTCATTGATTCATTGATTCATTGACTCATTGATTCATTGTTTCACTGATTCATTGATTCATTGTTTCATTGACTCGTTGATTCACTGATTCATTGATTCATTGTTTCATTGATTCACTGATTCATTGACTCATTGATTCACTGACTCATTGATTCATTGACTCATTGATTCATTGATTCATTGTTTCATTGACTCATTGATTCATTGTTTCATTGACTCATTGATTCATTGTTTCATTGACTCATTGATTCATTGATTCACTGATTCATTATTTCATTGATTCATTGACTCATTGATTCATTGACTCATTGATTCACTGACTCATTGATTCATTGATTCATTGACTCATTGATTCATTGATTCATTGTTTCATTGACTCATTGATTCATTGTTTCATTGACTCATTGATTCATTGTTTCATTGACTCATTGATTCATTGATTCACTGATTCATTATTTCATTGATTCATTGACTCATTGATTCATTGATTCATTGTTTCACTGATTCATTGATTCATTGTTTCATTGATTCACTGACTCATTGATTCATTGATTCATTGTTTCATTGATTCATTGACTCATTGATTCATTGTTTCATTGATTAATTGATTCATTGTTTCATTGATTCATTGACTCATTGATTCATTGTTTCATTGGTTCATTGATTCAATGATTCATTGACTCATTCATTCACTGATTCATTGTTTCATTGATTCATTGATTCATTGTTTCATTGATTCATTGACTCATTGATTCATTGTTTCATTGATTAATTGATTCATTGTTTCATTGATTCATTGACTCATTGATTCATTGTTTCATTGGTTCATTGATTCAATGATTCATTGACTCATTCATTCACTGATTCATTGTTTCATTGATTCATTGATTCATTGTTTCATTGACTCATTGTTTCATTGTTTCATTGATTCATTGACTCATTGATTCATTGATTCACTGACTCATTGTTTCATTGATTCATTGATTCATTGACTCATTGATTCATTGTTTCACTGATTCATTGATTCATTGACTCATTGATTCATTGATAAAGCTGTCTGACTGTCAGGAGATATAATTCTCTCTGTTTGAGTCTCGCTTTAAAAGAAAAGTTAACTTCTCACCACTTCTCCTGTGTGTGCGCGTGTGTGTGTTAGTGTAGGTGTGTGTGCGTGCGTGTGTGTGTGCGTGTGTGTGTGTGTAGGTGTGTGTGTGTGTGTGTGTAGGTAGGTAGGTGTGTGTGTGCGTGTGTGTAGGTGTGTGTGTGTGTGTGTGTGTGTGTAGGTAGGTGTGTGCGTGTGAGTGTGTGTGTGTGTGTGTGTGTAGGTGTGTGTGTGTGTGTGTGTGCGTGTGTGTGTGTAGGTAGGTGTATGTGTGCGTGTGTGTGTGTGTGTGTAGGTGTGTGTGTGTGTGTGCGTGTGTGTGTGTGTGTAGGTAGGTGTGTGTGTGTGTAGGTGTGTGTGTGTAGGTGTGTGTGTGTTGAACCTGGTGAGACTTAAAGAAGCTTTTAACTGTTTCTATGAATGAACCTGCTGAATGTTTCTTCCTTCATTGTTACGTTGTTACATCATCTGCTGTACGTTCATAGTAACTGATGACACAACAGGAAATAAAGAACGTTCTGTTTTACAGTTAAAGGAGCCACAACAGGACCAGAGGACAGAGCGTAGCTTTATATCAACGTTATCGTAGACACACAACGTTACTGTACACAAATAAAGCATCACGTACAAATACAGAACATCGCGTCATAACACATGTTCCTCCTCTGTCTCCTGCAGTAACTACTTCCTGTTTATTACGTGAATGCTGCGCAGAGCTGGTCCAACGTTACATCTGTTCTCCTGGTGATTCCACCAAAGAGCAGCTCCGCGTGTTTACACCAGGGGGCGGTGTTTCCCCCACAGCAGTGTCTGCTTCTGTCTGCTCCTCTCTCCTTCCTCCTCTCCTCCTCTTCCTCTATCAACCCCACCCAAACAGGAAGCAGAGCCGACAACCTGCTCTCACCTCAAACACCAGTCAGATTCAGTGAGTCCCCTCTGTGCGTCCGACTGGACATGAAACAAGAATATAGAAGAGACACATTCACGTTCGAGGTATTCAATAAAATACATTGTGTGTTCCAACATGAAGGAGCTGTACAGGTCTGTGCAGAACATTGACCAGAGAACGTGCAAAAGTTTACACTCAAATCAAATATTATAACCCAGAAAGAAGAAAACTTCAAAAGAAAACTCTGTTTGTGTTTAACTTTACATCAGATTCCTCTGAAAAGTGTCAGACATTGTGGAGTTCATCCAATTATATTCATTACAGATTTGTACATTTTAAGACAGAAAATGAAGTAAAAGTAACTTATAATACACATGTCTTTTCTTCCTATATATGACATGTACATCAACCTTTATTTGACTCACTGTGTTTATTATTGTTTATGAATTGCTTTCATGAACAATTATTCAGACATACTGCACTTCCATTTGCACTATTACCACCATTCTGTACTAGTATCCCAAATCCCAAGTCATTGTTGTTGTTTATGTTCATATATATTCTTCGACATATATTTATATTGTACATAGTAGTTAAATGTTCATGCTTAGTTTCTCTGTTATACTTTGTTGTCTTTAATGTCCTTGTTTTTATATTGTTTTTGTTTATTTGTATATCTGTTGTGTACGTTGAGAGCAATGTAACTAGCATTACGTTAGTAATATACATAGTTATTAAGATAGTAGCAACTAACTGTTTTATTTTGAAGGTCTGTACCGGATGTGTCAGAGCTGTATAATATCTAACTTGACGGAAGCTGGTAGGAAAAGGCGTCGCTAGTAAACATCACAGACAGAATAAAACACAAACCGCGGACATTGGGGCCAGAAAACACCGACGTATTAACTGTTTTCTTTGTCGTCCGTTAAGCTGTAACCGTCACCGTGATTGTCATAGCGGCTGTCAGCGTCCACCAAAAAAAAACCACAGGACTGTCGGGGCGTTAGCCAGCTAGCTAGCTTAGCATAGTCACCTAATATCCGTTAGCAGGAGCCTGCAAGCTAGCGTTAGCATCCGACGACAAAACAACAACAAAGAGATGATAGCGCTCATCAACAAACTGCTGGACTGGTTCAAGGCGCTGTTCTGGAAGGAGGAGATGGAGCTCACTCTGGTGGGGCTGCAGTACTCCGGGAAGACCACCTTCGTCAACGTGATAGCGGTGAGCGGACCGGCTAGCTAGCACACACACACACACTCGGAAGCTACAGCTAGCTAACGACACAGCTGTCAGTTAGCATCTGGATGCGTCCATTGTTGTCCTCGCGGTGGTGAGGTCAGCTAGCTGTCGGTGTCAATAATGTAATAAATTCACATCCGCGTTAGTTAGCTGCGTTTATCACGTGTCATTATATTATGTTACTGTTTAAATGTAACGCTTCTGCACCGGATGTAACGTGTTAACATGAGTACAGCTGCTGTCACATAGATGGATGGATGGATGGATGGGTAAGTAGGTAGGTCGGTAGGTGGGTGTGTAGGTAGGTAGATGGATGGGTAAGTGTGTAGGTGGGTGGGTAAGAAGATAGATAGATAGATTATTATGATCATTATGATACAGGTAAGCAATCCAAGTAACAGAGTAAAAAATACAAAAATATTGAGGATAAAAATGCACAATATATATACAATGAAATAGAATCATATTAAATGAGCTAAGCTAAGCAGTAGCGTTGTCGTTGTGAATGATTGAACCAGAGGTGATCTGTTATCCAGTCTTGTTGCAGTGGGCAGAGTGATCTGTCTCTGTCCTGTGACAGCAGAGATGCATTCTGCACCGCTGGATGTTTTCAAACCTCCATAAATGTGGATGTTTTCATCAGAATGCAAGGCCGTGCATTGGTGTTGTTGATCCGTGGTCTCTGGCTGTGGAGCCGGAGGTAGAGCTGGTGACGGAGGATCGATCAGGACACTCATGCTGACATCAGCATGTACAGAAGAAATCCTTGTTTTTTGGGGTGACCTGCTGACATAGATTCTACTTTTCCTCCACATGTACAATGTTCAGGAAGATGTGTGTATTCCTTCCTGTTAGAATCATGAAGCTATGATTATAAAACTATGACTGATTCATCTGCTAATTTATTCATACATGATTTATTGTTTCTCAGTGACTATCTGCTATGTCTTAAAACACTGCATAGCTGTCATGAATAAACACCCTGAACCTCACAGATGATGTTTCACTTCAGAGAGAAACAATCATGAACATTAGTCATCGGATACTTAATATAATAATAATAACCACATCATGTGAAATATTACTTCTTTCAACATTGTGCAGTATTGCATTTCAATTTCATGTGTAATATTATTTTCATTGATCTGTCTGAAATATAACTTCTAATACTTTATCATTATCAATATATCAATATCTCTTAATGTTCCTGTTATATTTGAGTTACTGGTGTTGGCGTCACTTCTTATACACGTGTACATCTTCATCTTTCTTAACTCTATTTATTTACTCTTAAAGTAGTCTGATCGTTCCTACACATTAGTATTGTGTCAGTTTCATTTATTGTTCTATTGTTCATATATGTTTCTGTTTTAATTCTATTGTTTTCGCCTCTTCTTCTGTTGTAATCTTTGAGTTTCTATCTCATCTGGTAGTGAATGTTGTACAGAGCTCTGTCATCAGTGACAACTTCCTGGAAGGAAAGAGAACTCTCATGTTACCTTTTCAGAATAAAATCAGTACAATGCGTGATGAGCCGAAACCGACGTGTGTGTGTGTGTGTGTGTGTGTGTGTGTGTGTGTGTGTGTGTGTGTGTGTGTGTGTGTGTGTGTGTGTGTGTGTGTGTGTGTGTGTGTGTGTGTGTGTGTGTGTGTGTGTGTGTGTGTTTCAGTCTGGACAGTTCAGTGAAGACATGATTCCTACAGTTGGATTCAACATGAGGAAGATCACCAAGGGCAACGTCACCATCAAGGTTGGTAGTTCCATTCCTCCGCTGCCTGACGGGGCAGTTCTCACTTCTTTTCCGTTATTCTACTTAGTTTACCTTTTCATTTTGCTGTTCAGATGAATCAATGAAATGCAACATATTTATAGATATTAAGTAAAGAAGAAAGAAAAGCCAGTTTATTGTCTTTCCGTGTTCTTTGTGCTGATCTCGGTGAAGTCTTCTCACTAACACCATGGTCTCCTTCTGTCTGTAGCTTTGGGACATCGGCGGTCAGCCTCGGTTCAGGAGCATGTGGGAACGTTACTGTCGAGGAGTCAGCGCCATCGTGTAAGTCCTCTTTCCTAAACTGGTCCACGCCTCCTGAAACGGGTCGCTGGACGTCTCAGCCGGGTCCCAACGTGACAGCAAGACATTAATGAGACACAGAGACAAGTCCTCAACAGCATTCAATCTCATGTTGAGTTGTTTTGTTGGCAAGCGTTTGGTCAAATGATGCTGAATGCCGTCATAGAATCCTACAAGAGCAGCAGAATGCAGTGAGACGGGTGAACGGGTCACAGCTGATGGAGTGGAAGTGATTTACTACAACCTCCATTTGGTCTTTAGTCCAATTCATGAGATCAGAAAGAACTGGACCTCCAGAACCATCGAGAACAGACTTCTGTACGTCTGTGTGTGTTTCTGCAATAAACAAATCAACAGCTCACTGAACACAAAGCAACATTGAAGGCAACGTGTTGCTCCAATCATTGTCAGTCAGCTCTTGTGTGCGCTGTTAGCTGCTAGCCGTCCGGCTCGCTGCCGCCATGTTGAGAGCCGTTTAGAGGCAAACATAACCTCTACTTCTGCTTAGTACGCGTTGTGGAAGTCACAGATATCCCGGGAAACGAAACGCGTCATGTCTGGTTCATGACGTTGTATCGAGCTGTGTTCACTGTGACTAGCAAGCCACACGTCGCTGTAGGAACACTAAATACACTGACGGCAATAAACCGACAAAAAGGGACTCCGACATAACTACGTAATGATGCCGATTTGTACTTGTCTTCTCAATGGAGCGCTGATGGATCGGTGCTATGCTATGCTAACATCGTAGCAGCTCCACCAGCACTCAATAACGTCACGTAGACGTAACTACGGCAGCGTGTGTTCATGGTTTGTACCGTATGGTTCACACACACGTGTACACATGTTGGTCCGGTCTCTGTTGATATGAGGTATCAGAGCTCTGCGTGAACACAGACGGCTACACGATTCATTTCCTGATTCAACAGCGGCAGGAAGTCATGATGACGGGGGAGCAACTCAACGCTGATAGGCTATCACGCCACAGCGTCACGCCAATATTTACACGCCATGTTTGATCATGTTTGGTCATGTTTTGATCATGTTTGGTCATGTTTTGATCATGTTTGGTCATGTTTTGATCATGTTTGGTCATGTTTTGATCATGTTTGGTCATGTTTTGATCATGTTTGGTCATGTTTTGATCATGTTTGGTCATGTTTTGATCATGTTTGGTCATGTTTTGATCGTGTTTGGTCATGTTTTGATCATGTTTGGTCATGTTTTGATCATGTTTGGTCATGTTTTGTCATGTTTTGATCATGTTTGGTCATGTTTGATCATGTTTGGTCATGTTTGGTCATGTTTTGATCATGTTTGGTCATGTTTTGTCATGTTTTGATCATGTTTGGTCATGTTTGATCATGTTTGGTCATGGTTTGATCATGTTTGGTCATGTTTTGATCATGTTTGGTCATGTTTGATCATGTTTGGTCATGTTTTGATCATGTTTGGTCATGTTTTGATCATGTTTGGTCATGTTTTGATCATGTTTGGTCATGTTTTGATCATGTTTGGTCATGTTTTGATCATGTTTGGTCATGTTTTGATCATGTTTGGTCATGTTTTGATCATGTTTGGTCATGTTTGGTCTTGTTTTGATCATGTTTTGGTCATGTTTGGTCTTGTTTTGTCATGTTTTGATCGTGTTTTGTCTCGTTGTAGCTACATGGTGGACGCAGCCGACCCAGAGAAGATCGAAGCCTCCAAGAACGAACTCCACAACCTGCTGGACAAACCGCAGCTGCAGGGAATCCCTGTAAGAACACTACCAACCAGACCTGAACCAGACCTGAGCCAGACTGAGCCAGACCTGAACCAGACTTAGCTAGACCTGAACCAGACCTGAACCAGACCGAGCTAGACCTGAACCAGACCTGAACCAGACCTGAACCAGACCGAGCTAGACCTGAACCAGACCTGAACCAGACCTGAACCAGACCTGAACCAGACTGAGCTAGACCTGAACCAGACTGAGCTAGACCTGAACCAGACTTAGCTAGACCTGAACCAGACCTGAACCAGACTTAGCTAGACCTGAACCAGACCTGAACCAGACCTGAACCAGACCTGAACCGGACCTGAACCAGACTGAGCTAGACCTGAACCAGACTTAGCTAGACCTGAACCAGACCTGAACCAGACTGAGCTAGACCTGAACCAGACTGAGCTAGACCTGAACCAGACTGAACCAGACCTGAACCAGACTTAGCTAGACCTGAACCAGACTGAACCAGACCTGAACCAGACTTAGCTAGACCTGAACCAGACCTGAACCAGACCTGAACCAGACTTGAACCAGACCAGAACCAGACTGAGCTAGACCTGAACCAGACTTGAACCAGACCAGAACCAGAACCAGACTGAGCTAGACCTGAACCAGACTTGAACCAGACTGAGCCAGACCTGAACCAGACTGAACCAGACCTGAACCAGACCTGAACCAGACCCGAACCAGACCCAACTTTTATAAAAAGCTCTTTTAAAATCTGGTGTTCCTCTCGTGTTCCTCTCGTGTTCCTCTCGTGTTCCTCTCGTGTTCCTCTCGTGTTCCTCTCGTGTGTCTTCTGATGTTTCTCTCGTGTTCCTCTCGTGTGTCTTCTGATGTTTCTCTCGTGTTCCTCTCGTGTGTCTTCTGATGTTTCTCTCGTGTTCCTCTCGTGTGTCTTCTGATGTTTCTCTCGTGTTCCTCTCGTGTGTCTTCTGATGTTTCTCTCGTGTTCCTCTCGTGTGTCTTCTGATGTTTCTCTCGTGTTCCTCTCGTGTGTCTTCTGATGTTCCTCTCGTGTGTCTTCTGATGTTTCTCTCGTGTTCCTCTCGTGTGTCTTCTGATGTTCCTCTCGTGTTCCTCTGGTGTTTCTCTCGTGTTCCTCTGGTGTTTCTCTCGTGTTCCTCTCGTGTGTCTTCTGATGTTCCTCTCGTGTTCCTCTGATGTTTCTCTCGTGTTCCTCTCGTGTGTCTTCTGATGTTTCTCTCGTGTTCCTCTCGTGTGTCTTCTGATGTTCCTCTCGTGTTCCTCTCGTGTGTCTTCTGATGTTTCTCTCGTGTTCCTCTCGTGTGTCTTCTGATGTTCCTCTCGTGTTCCTCTCGTGTGTCTTCTGATGTTCCTCTGGTGTTTCTCTCGTGTTCCTCTGGTGTTTCTCTCGTGTTCCTCTCGTGTGTCTTCTGATGTTCCTCTCGTGTTCCTCTCGTGTGTCTTCTGATGTTCCTCTGGTGTTCCTCTCGTGTTCCTCTGGTGTTCCTCTCGTGTGTCTTCTGATGTTCCTCTCGTGTTCCTTCTGATGTTCCTCTCGTGTTCCTCTCGTGTTCCTCTCGTGTGTCTTCTGATGTTCCTCTCGTGTTCCTCTCGTGTGTCTTCTGATGTTCCTCTCGTGTTCCTCTCGTGTGTCTTCTGATGTTCCTCTCGTGTGTCTTCTGATGTTCCTCTCGTGTGTCTTCTGATGTTCCTCTCGTGTGTCTTCTGATGTTCCTCTCGTGTTCCTCTCGTGTGTCTTCTGATGTTCCTCTGATGTTCCTCTCGTGTTCCTCTCGTGTGTCTTCTGATGTTCCTCTCGTGTTCCTCTCGTGTGTCTTCTGATGTTCCTCTGATGTTCCTCTGGTGTTCCTCTCGTGTGTCTTCTGATGTTCCTCTCGTGTGTCTTCTGATGTTCCTCTCGTGTTCCTCTCGTGTTCCTCTCGTGTGTCTTCTGGTGTTCCTCTGGTGTCCCTCTGGTGTCCCTCTGGTGTTCCTCTCGTGTTCCTCTCGTGTTCCTCTCGTGTGTCTTCTGGTGTTCCTCTGGTGTCCCTCTGGTGTCCCTCTGGTGTTCCTCTGGTGTTCCTCTCGTGTGTCTTCTGGTGTCCCTCTGGTGTCCCTCTGGTGTCCCTCTGGTGTTCCTCTCGTGTTCCTCTCGTGTGTCTTCTGGTGTCCCTCTGGTGTTCCTCTCGTGTGTCTTCTGATGTTCCTCTGGTGTCCCTCTGGTGTCCCTCTGGTGTTCCTCTCGTGTTCCTCTCGTGTTCCTCTCGTGTGTCTTCTGATGTTCCTCTGATGTTCCTCTGATGTTCCTCTCGTGTTTCTCTCGTGTTCCTCTCGTGTTCCTCATGTTTCTCTTGTGTGTCTTCAGGTTCTGGTTCTGGGGAACAAGAGAGACCTACCAGGAGCTCTGGATGAGAAGGAGCTCATAGAGAGGATGTGAGTACACCGGAGGGACGAGTATTTTAAGGATTGTACAGATACCAGTACTCTGAAGGATTATATAGATACTAGTACTCTGAAGGATTATATAGATACTAGTACTCTGAAGGATTGTTTAGGTACTAGTACTCTGAAGGATTGTATAGGTACTAGTACTCTGAAGGATTGTATAGATACTAGTACTCTGAAGGATTATACAGGTACTAGTACTCTGAAGGATTATACAGATACTAGTACTCTGATGGATTATACAGATACTAGTACTCTGAAGGATTGTGTAGATACTAGTACTCTGAAGGATTATACAGATACTAGTACTCTGAAGGATTGTGTAGATACTAGTAACCTGAAGGATTATACAGATACTAGTACTCTGAAGGATTGTGTAGATACTAGTACTCTGAAGGATTGTACCGATACTAGTACTCTGAAGGATTATACAGGTACTAGTACTCTGAAGGATTATACAGATACTAGTACTCTGAAGGATTATACAGATACTAGTACTCTGAAGGATTGTACCGATACTAGTACTCTGAAGGATTATACAGATACTAGTACTCTGAAGGATTGTGTAGATACTAGTACTCTGAAGGATTATACAGATACTAGTACTCTGAAGGATTGTGTAGATACTAGTAACCTGAAGGATTATACAGATACTAGTACTCTGAAGGATTATACAGATACTAGTACTCTGAAGGATTATACAGATACTAGTACTCTGAAGGATTATACAGGTACTAGTACTCTGAAGGATTATACAGATACTAGTACTCTGACGGATTATACAGATACTAGTACTCTGAAGGATTGTACCGATACTAGTACTCTGAAGGATTATACAGATACTAGTACTCTGAAGGATTGTGTAGATACTAGTACTCTGAAGGATTATACAGATACTAGTACTCTGAAGGATTGTGTAGATACTAGTAACCTGAAGGATTATACAGATACTAGTACTCTGAAGGATTATACAGATACTAGTACTCTGAAGGATTATACAGGTACTAGTACTCTGAAGGATTATACAGATACTAGTACTCTGACGGATTATACAGATACTAGTACTCTGAAGGATTGTACCGATACTAGTACTCTGAAGGATTATACAGATACTAGTACTCTGAAGGATTGTGTAGATACTAGTAACCTGAAGGATTATACAGATACTAGTACTCTGAAGGATTGTGTAGATACTAGTACTCTGAAGGATTGTGTAGATACTAGTACTCTGAAGGATTGTACCGATACTAGTACTCTGAAGGATTGTATAGATACTAGTACTCTGAAGGATTGTATAGGTACTAGTACTCTGAAGGATTGTATAGATACTAGGACTCTGAAGGATTGTATAGGTACTAGTACTCTGAAGGATTGTATAGGTACTAGTACTCTGAAGGATTGTATAGATACTAGTACTCTGAAGGATTGTATAGGTACTAGTACTCGTAATGAATGAAGAAAATAATCAACATTTCATGACCTGCTTTCCACAGTAAATAACTAATTAAAGTGCTACTTCAATAAAGTGTGTACACATTAATGTTTATGTATATTCAGGTCAGTTCTCTGTAATGTTGGAACATTTTAATATTGTACCGTTGGAGGCTTCAAATAAGCTCAGTTGTCTTTGTACCTACAGGTGGCGCCAGAATCAACTCTAAATAGAAGTCTTAACCTTTAAGAACCAAAGATAAAACTTGTTGTACTTCCATTAAATACTACTTTAAACTTGTGAATATATTCTGCACAAGTACTTTCTTGTTCCACACAGTCGTGTCGATCCGGTCATGCTTCTGTTTGAGAACCAATACGTAAATTTGTATACTTGTATACCTTTATATTTTCGTGAATGTTTTCATCTTTTTAATTGATTTGTGTTTTTTTTAAACAGGAACCTGTCGGCCATCCAGGACAGAGAGATCTGCTGCTACTCCATCTCCTGCAAGGAGAAAGACAACATCGGTACACTCACTCACTCACTCACTCACTCACTCACTCACTCACTCACTCACTCACTCACTCACTCACACCATCCATCCAAGCTTCTAAATGTTCTCCTTTTATTTTGTTAAACTCATCTATCGTGTTATTACCATAAAAACAATCAATTCAAAGGTTAGGATATTGTATTTTCATTGTTATTATTTTTACTGAAGTATAATAATGAGCTTATAGCTTGTGTTAGAAGTTAAACATCATAATTCATCTCTAATATCTAGTTTCTATTCATGAACATCTCCTTCAAACTACTGGATTTATTCATGTTCATCACCAAAACTACATTTTACAGATGACCTGTGAACACATCATGGTAACGTTATAATGAACCTTCAGCCAGTACTCATGTTCACCGAGCAGAGCCTGAAGGCATCATAGTGTAACTGAAGTGAACCTCTGTTGGTTAGCCGTTAGCGGTGCTGCTAACGTTACTAGCTCTCCTCCTGTTGGTTAGCCGTCAGTGGTGCTGCTAACGTTACTAGCTCTCCTCCTGTTGGTTAGCCGTCAGCGGTGCTGCTAACGTTACTAGCTCTCCTCCTGTTGGTTAGCCGTTAGCGGTGCTGCTAACGTTACTAGCTCTCCTCCTGTTGGTTAGCCGTCAGCGGTGCTGCTAATGTTACTAGCTCTCCTCCTGTTGGTTAGCCGTTAGTGGTGCTGCTAACGTTGCTGCTAACGTTGCTAGCTCTCCTCCTGTTGGTTAGCCGTTAGCGGTGCTGCTAACGTTGCTAGCTCTCCTCCTGTTGGTTAGCCGTTAGCGGTGCTGCTAACGTTGCTAGCTCTCCTCCTGTTGGTTAGCCGTTAGCGGTGCTGCTAACGTTACTAGCTCTCCTCCTGTTGGTTAGCCGTTAGCGGTGCTGCTAACGTTGCTGCTAACGTTGCTAGCTCTCCTCCTGTTGGTTAGCTGTTAGCGGTGCTGCTAACGTTGCTAGCTCTCCTCCTGTTGGTTAGCCGTTAGCAGTGCTGCTAATGTTATTAGCTCTCCTCCTGTTGGTTAGCCGTTAGCGGTGCTGCTAACGTTGCTAGCTCTCCTCTGATTGGTTGTTTATGATGAAACATTGTCAGAGATCAGAGAACAAAAAGCGTGAATGCTGATCTCCTATTTTACTGATAACGATCGTCAGTAGACTTATAAGCAGATGTTTGTTTATTTATTCACCCTCTAAACACCAAAGCAGTTTTCTCTCTGTGGTCTTGATTTTCAAAATAAGAGTCCTGCTCCTCTATGAAACAGAAGCACCATGATAGAAGTAGAACATGTCTTTAGTGCAGAACAGCAGTTATGATGTCATCAGTCATTAAAAAGAAGAAAACAAGTTGAATTTCTTTAATACATTAATTTTACAAAAGTTAACTCAATTTCATTGAATTAATTTGATTTAATTAAAAATAAAATATCATAATTATCCGACCCCATAGCCATCAAAATATGGTTAAAACTATTACAAATGAACTAAATCTCCCATTCATTTCTTCATTTTACGTTTTTTCTTTAAAGAAACTAATATTTGCATCACAGATAACAAACGAGACGAACAAACGTCTTAGATGAGCTCATCATATGATCACCTGATCAGTGTTATTGGTCATTCTGGTATTCACCACTTCTGTACCACGAACGTTATCGTGTCAATGAAAACACACAAAGTTAAACTTCTCCGTCTCTCTCTCTCTCTCCCTCTCTCTCTCTCGCTCTCTCTCTCTCTCTCTCTCTGTCTCTCTCTCTGTCTCTCCGTCTCTCTCTCTCTCTCTCTCTCTCTCTCTCTCTCTCTCTCTCTCTCTCTCTGTCTGTCTGTCTCTCTCCCTCTCTCTCTCTCGCTCTCTCTCTCTCTCTCTCTCTCTCTCTCTCTCTCTCTCTCTCTCTCTGTCTCTCTCTCTCTCTCTCTCTCTCTCTCTCTCTCTCTCTGTCTGTCTCTGTCTCTGTCTCTCTCTGTCTCTCTCTCGCTCTCTCTCTCTCTCTCTCTCTCTCTCTCTCTCTCTCTCTCTCTCTCTCTCTCTCTCTCTCTGTCTGTCTCTCTGTCTCTCTCTCTCTCTGCAGACATCACTCTTCAGTGGTTGATCCAACACTCCCGGACTAAGAGGAGTTCCTGAGAACAGGCCACGCCCCTCCAACAGAACAGGCCACGCCCACCTGTCCAACACACACACACACATTTGCTCTTTGATCAACCCCCCTCCTGACCTCAGTGACTCCTCCCCCTCTGAGATGCACTGATGCCTCGTTTCTTATTGAATCAAATATCAAAACGAGTCAGAAAACGAAACTGCTGATAATTACAAATACATGATGATGATATTCCTGAACTGAAGGACAGCGTTACCTCTTCAGCAGCTGATCAGAAGCATGAATGAGACAGAAGACCAGTGTTTTCTTTATTTATAACAAGGAGCCGATTTCAGCGAGAACTCACAGGAAACACAGTGATGTCATTTCCTGTGAGTTCAACCCTACCAGCTGATGTTTCCCGGGTCACACTACACAAGTCTTTATCTCGACAGCATTATTTATCGGGAATATTTCCCCAAACACAAGATTCTCCCCAAAAACCCAGTCGAGTCTTTCTGGACAGAAACGTGTCGTCGGTGCGTCTTACTCGTCAACACACCTGTAAACAAGAAGCCGCCGGAGCACGTTAACCACACCTTTAGCTTTGCTAGCTTTGAGCCTGATTTCTGGATTTATTTTTTACCCATGATCCTCCTCTTCCCACCCCCCCACCTTCATCACCTCCTCACAGATCTGCCTTCATCGTTCCCTCTCTACCTCCACACGGTTCATCCATCCACACCTCCTTTATTTCTCCTTTATATAGTCCTGAGACGCTCCTCCTCCTCCTCTGTGTTCCTCCTTCCCTCCCTCCTTCCTTCCTTCCTCCCTCTTATTTCTGGATGTTACCTTCTTCCTCGCCCTTCGTCGTGTCTCTCGCTCTCCTGCCGAGCGACGGCATTAAAACACCTTTTTATTGCACTGTTGATTTTTGTTTTGTAAGATATTAATGATGATGATGATGATGTTAATAATCTTCTTATTGAGACATGAGCTGGTGAGTCCAGGCTCAGAGGAGTGGTACTCTTAACCCTGAGGAGGAGTCGTTGTTTCTGTTCATATCTCTGTAATAAGCTTTTTATTCTTTGTTTTATATTGTTGTTTTTTTATTGTTGTTCTAACTCTCAGAGTTCAGTGTTTCTGAGCCGTGTGCTGATTGGCCCTCGGGGTGTCACGTGATCACACGCAGCCATGTAATTAATTAAGTCTTCACAGCTCCCACATATGAAATGTTTATTTTAAATGCATTGATTTAAAACGTCTGTTTTTCTCCCGACATGTTTCTATGAGTCATGACGACAGATATGTTTATGAAGAGAACTCAAGTGATTTGAAGATGTAACGATATTCAGCCCTCCTCACACACACACACACACACGTGCACACACACACACTCACACACTCACTCAATGGAAATGAAATGTGCATTTTTGTTTGTATGATATATGAAGAAATAATAAAATAAATTAGAATCAAATAATGTTTAGTGTTTGATGAATAAAAACATTCAGTGAGAAAGAAACTTAAACAAACTGGACTCTGCATTTTAAATGACGTCGTTGTTTTAGCTCGTCTTATAAAATCAAATGTACATATTTGTACATTTGATTTTTATTAGAAATAAACTCTCATTGGGACCAAATTCAAACAAAACTCCAGTTTGCAATTTAAGTTTCACGCTCATGTTTCACATTGAGCCTGTTATCATTATTATAAGAGGAAACAGAAGTGACGGTGAGTCTTCGTCGGCCATCGAGTGTTTGTGTCGGAGGACCTGATACGCTGGGAATGTGCTTTAAGACCAGGATGTGGATGTGCTGACTCATCATCTATGAAGCTGCTCTACGTTCATCATCATGTCTTTAGTTGTGAATGAGCAACACGTTCTCAAGCGTTCACATCTTTGGCTGGTGAAGCTCTGAATGCAGCTTTAAATCACACGGCATCGCCTCACCGCCGCACAGAGCGCTGCCGGTCGATCGGCCAAAACATATTCTATCGAATAAAGAGAGGAGAGAACCAGAAGAAGAACGCTTCATGATCACGTACCTTTGTCCGTAGAGCGTCGTTGGCGTCGTGTTTAAACGTCTGCTGTTTCATTTGCAGCGTCTTGGGTCGGCTCTGTTCTCCTATTGGTTCACATCACGTCCTCACAGCAGCCAATCGGAGCGCAGAACCAACAGGAAGAGGAAGGAGCATTGCCTGTCTGTCTGAGATGTCAGAGCGGTCAAACTGTCCGCCGAGTATTTGGGAGATTAATTCTGCTTTAGACTGTTGGGTCAAACGGGGTCAGTCTGGACAAAGTGTTCCAAAATCCATCATTCAGACAAGTTCCTGCTGCAGCTGCAGCTACAGGTTCATAACGTCCATCAGTGTGCGGAACCCTTCCCCCATTAGTCCCCCGCTGGACTACAAGACCATCAAGTTCCTGGAATTCGAGGCGACGTCTTTTGTTTTGTCCAAACATCGGGTCTAAACCAAAAGTTATTCAGCTTAATGTCGAATAAGACGAGAAAAACCCAAGATCCAAATGAGTTCTGTTGATTGACTAATCTATCAAGCAACTAATTGCTCTTGAGGATACTTTAGGAGCAACTAGCAGCGACGGCAAAGTACATCAATCAAACTCGGAACATATTGTGCAACTGGTACAGACCAGATGTCTTCATGTTTCAACCAGTGGAGCTGGTGGAACGTGTTCTAGGTGGAACGTGTTCTCTGTAGGGCTGTGACACATCAATCAATGTCACTAAAACATCCCAGAAAGACTTGATGCAGAAACATGAAGGTATCAAACACGCAGTACTACTCTACTGTTCAATGTTTAACATTTATTCCAACATGAAAAAAGCAGAAATAACACTTTAAAAAACACACGTCAGGACATCTGAGGATCGCTTCCAGTTTCAACTTCCGGTTCTCGTGATGATCGATTCCGGTTGAACCGGTTTCAACCGGAAGCGAGGAAATGACAATTAAGAGACTCTCTTAATTGTCATTTCCTCGCTCCTCGCTCGAACCGGAAGTTGTTCTGCTCTTATTCTTGCTCGGAGGAGAGAGGAGAGAGCTCTGAGGAGGACCCATGAGAACAGACTTCCAGGAAGTGTTTTACAGAAGACACGCCCCCTCATTGTTCATCTGTCCTGTGATTGGACGCTGCAGCCGATCGCACTGATGAGATGTTGTTCAACATGTAAACAGTGAATACGATCACAGATTAAACTCTAGTTTATATTTGATCAGGTTTCTGATTCAACATCTGGTTTAAATAAATGTTCATTGTCGTCTGAACAACAAAAGCACCACAAACAACTTTCTACATTTATTATCAGGATTTGTGTTTTCATGATCTGATGTTTCGCTGCACGTCCAACTGAACCCGTACAGGAAGTGAAGCGCGTCATGATGGTCCTGAACGTTTACATTAAATATGAAGGAGTCCAGACGGAACGTTCAGCATCACAGAACCCAACTGATCCCGACGAAGCGTTTGAGGGTTCTCTTCACCACTACACCGCCTGTTATTCATTCTCAGACTGCTACTGCCAACATGTATATTATGTGATCTATATATATATATTTAGAGTATTAGATGATAACCTGTCTGAAAACAAGTTCAGTCTTAAACAAAACAATCTCAGCTTCTGGTTCTGTTCTGGTCATAAAGCTGGAAATGAGACTTGAGTTGTTTCTCTTCCTTCAAAGCGTCAGCAGCGAGCATCGTTCACCAGCTCCCTTAGTGGTCCTGGTGCTCTCACTCATAACTCACCATCTACATCTCCTTCCATCTACATATCCTTCAATCTTCATCTCCTTCCATCTACATCTCCTTCAATCTTCATCTCCTTCAATCTACATCTCCTTCCATCTTCATCTCCTTCAATCTACATCTCCTTCCATCTTCATCTCCTTCCATCTTCATCTCCTTCCATCTACATCTCCTTCCATCTTCATCTCCTTCCATTTACATATCCTTCAATCTACATCTCCTTCCATCTTCATCTCCTTCCATCTACATATCCTTCAATCTTCATCTCCTTCCATCTACATCTCCTTCAATCTTCATCTCCTTCCATCTACATCTCCTTCCATCTTCATCTCCTTCCATCTTCATCTCCTTCAATCTTCATCTCCTTCCATCTACATCTCCTTCCATCTTCATCTCCTTCCATCTACATCTCCTTCCATCTTCATCTCCTTCCATCTTCATCTCCTTCAATCTTCATCTCCTTCCATCTACATCTCCTTCCATCTTCATCTCCTTCCATCTTCATCTCCTTCAATCTTCATCTCCTTCCATCTTCATCTCCTTCCATCTACATATCCTTCAATCTTCATCTCCTTCCATCTACATCTCCTTCAATCTTCATCTCCTTCCATCTACATCTCCTTCCATCTTCATCTCCTTCCATCTTCATCTCCTTCAATCTTCATCTCCTTCCATCTACATCTCCTTCCATCTTCATCTCCTTCCATCTTCATCTCCTTCAATCTTCATCTCCTTCCATCTTCATCTCCTTCCATCTACATATCCTTCAATCTTCATCTCCTTCCATCTACATCTCCTTCAATCTTCATCTCCTTCAATCTACATCTCCTTCAATCTACATCTCCTTCCATCTTCATCTCCTTCAATCTTCATCTCCTTCAATCTACATCTCCTTCCAGCTACATCTCCTTCCATCTACATCTCCTTCCATCTACATCTCCTTCAATCTTCATCTCCTTCAATCTACATCTCCTTCCATCTTCATCTCCTTCCATCTTCATCTCCTTCCATCTACATCTCCTTCAATCTACATCTCCTTCCATCTACATCTCCTTCAATCTTCATCTCCTTCAATCTACATCTCCTTCCATCTACATCTCCTTCCATCTACATCTCCTTCAATCTTCATCTCCTTCAATCTACATCTCCTTCCATCTACATCTCCTTCAATCTTCATCTCCTTCCATCTACATCTCCTTCCATCTACATCTCCTTCCATCTACATCTCCTTCCATCTACATCTCCTTCCATCTACATCTCCTTCCATCTTCATCTCCTTCCATCTACATCTCCTTCAATCTACATCTCCTTCAATCTTCATCTCCTTCAATCTACATCTCCTTCCATCTACATCTCCTTCCATCTACATCTCCTTCAATCTTCATCTCCTTCAATCTACATCTCCTTCCATCTTCATCTCCTTCCATCTACATCTCCTTCAATCTACATCTCCTTCAATCTTCATCTCCTTCAATCTACATCTCCTTCCATCTACATCTCCTTCCATCTACATCTCCTTCCATCTACATCTCCTTCCATCTACATCTCCTTCCATCTTCATCTCCTTCCATCTACATCTCCTTCAATCTACATCTCCTTCAATCTTCATCTCCTTCAATCTACATCTCCTTCCATCTACATCTCCTTCCATCTACATCTCCTTCAATCTACATCTCCTTCCATCTACATCTCCTTCCATCTACATCTCCTTCAATCTACATCTCCTTCCATCTACATCTCCTTCCATCTACATCTCCTTCAATCTTCATCTCCTTCAATCTACATCTCCTTCCATCTTCATCTCCTTCCATCTTCATCTCCTTCCATCTACATCTCCTTCAATCTACATCTCCTTCCATCTACATCTCCTTCAATCTTCATCTCCTTCAATCTACATCTCCTTCCATCTACATCTCCTTCCATCTACATCTCCTTCAATCTTCATCTCCTTCAATCTACATCTCCTTCCATCTACATCTCCTTCAATCTTCATCTCCTTCAATCTACATCTCCTTCCATCTACATCTCCTTCCATCTACATCTCCTTCCATCTACATCTCCTTCCATCTACATCTCCTTCCATCTTCATCTCCTTCCATCTACATCTCCTTCAATCTACATCTCCTTCAATCTTCATCTCCTTCAATCTACATCTCCTTCCATCTACATCTCCTTCCATCTACATCTCCTTCAATCTTCATCTCCTTCAATCTACATCTCCTTCCATCTTCATCTCCTTCCATCTACATCTCCTTCAATCTTCATCTCCTTCAATCTACATCTCCTTCCATCTTCATCTCCTTCCATCTACATCTCCTTCCATCTACATCTCCTTCAATCTTCATCTCCTTCAATCTTCATCTCCTTCAATCTACATCTCCTTCCATCTTCATCTCCTTCAATCTACATCTCCTTCCATCTACATCTCCTTCAATCTACATCTCCTTCAATCTACAGCTTCTGAGGTGTAGTACAGTATAAAGTACAACATGTACCTCTGAGGTGTAGTACAGTATAAAGTACTACGTGTACCTCTGAGGTGTAGTACAGTATAAAGTACAACATGTACCTCTGAGGTGTAGTACAGTATAAAGTACTACATGTACCTCTGAGGTGTAGTGCAGTATAACGTACATGTACCTCTGAGATGTAGTACAGTATGAAGTACTATGTGTACCTCTGAGGTGTAGTACAGTAGATCATGTGCATGTGTACTCGTGCACATGACTGACTACATGTAGTACTTGTCTGGATGAGGTCACAGTGTTGTGTGAGTGACCACTAGAGGGCCATGATGTCACAGCTCTGATGCTTCTGGAGGATAATTGACGGTTCAGAGAAAGTAGAGCTCAGTTCTCTCAGAGGTTCAAGACGACGGACAAGAGTAAAAAATAGAAACTGCTCATTCTGCTTCAACGTGATCGAACTGAGAAGCGCTGCCTCACTGTGTGTGTGTGTCTGTGTGTGTGTGTGTGTGTGTGTGTGTGTGTGTGTGTGTGTGTGTCGAGCTACTTTTATACCAATCAACAAAGAATCAGGCCTCAGTGTCTCCTGTCTGCAGTACAAGGTGGTCTCACCAGTGTGTGTGTGTGTGTGTGTGTGTGTGTGTGTGTGTGTGTGGGTGTGTGTTGGTGTTCGTTCTCAGTGAGAGTCAACCTAGCTCTCCATCGTGGACCCCATGCTCGTTGTCATGGTAACAGTACCCCCCCTCCTCCTTTTCCACTCACTCCTTCCCTCATCAGTTTTCCCACCGAACAAAAACAACATTGTGCTCCTGGTTTTCTCTGTGTGTGTGTGTGTGTGTGTGTGTGTGTGAGTGAGTGTGAGAGAGAGAGAGAGACATTCAGGTCAGATTAGTTTGTGCTCATTGAACTTGTGTTCAGGAGAGAAACACACACACACATAGACACACTTGTCGCTCCTTATTCACTCACAAAGTGCTGCTGATGAGAGGGCTAAGTTACACACACACACACACACACACACACACACACACAGTGCTTCATATCGGTGGGATTCACACGCCGAGTGAGAAGTTCAACACTCCCGTTAAACTGTCACACAGACACAAGCGAGGAAATGTTTCCTAAATGTTCTCCGTCATTTTATTTTGAAGGAATAGTTCAACATCTTATTTTGATATTCAGATGTTTATCAACCGTGTAGCTGAGAACATTTACTCCACTGAACTGAAGTCCAGTTTAAAGTTACTTTACAAGGAGACAACCTCCGCTTCTTTAAAGTTCTCCAAAGCTTCACGTGTTAAAGCTGCATTCTCTCTAGTGGCCACCAGGGGGCGACTCCTCTGGTTGTATAGAAGTCTATAGAAAATGACTCTACTTCTCTCTTGATTTATTCCCTCAGTAAACATTGTAAACATGAGTTTATGTCTCAATCTCTAGTTTCAAGTCTTCTTCAATACAGCATGATGTTCATTTAGTACATGATGGTCCATTTAGAGTCACACAGACCATAAAGCAGGGGATGCTTTAGGGCGGGGCTACACGCTGATTGACAGGTCTCTACCAGAGACGTATACGGCGTCTCTACGTCTCCTCCTCAGGCCATATATGGTCGTCTCATGTCTCTTAAAGCATATGTCCTCGTTTCCTCTCCTCGCATGGTGAGTGTTAAGGCCACAACTTCTGGTCACAGGGAGAAATCCCCCCCCCCCCCTTGCAGCCATGCTGTCTCAATCGCCTCCAAAACACAACAGCAGGTTAAAGTACAAATCAAATGGATTTATTATCCAAGAAGCATAAAAACAGATACAAACACTTACAAACCGAATCACACAATTAATAACAAAACAAACATATATATATAAAATCAAATGTGAGATCCAATCCGAGCCCCCCAGAAGGCTGGTCTGCCTCCTCGGTGGCCAGCAGAAGATCTGAAATCCCCCAGCGCTTCAAACCCTTTGTCCCCCCAGAGTTACATTCCTCAGCTCATCGATCAGCTCACTGATTGGCTGAAGTCCAACAAGCCCCACCTGGGCCTATGCCCCATTGTCCTAAACTCACACACCCCCCCACTCCAGCACATTCCTCAAACCCCATCTCACAGACACTCAATGCATGAAATAAAACTTAAAACCCTCACATGAGGATGCAGTTAGAGACTTGAGATGTATCCTCTGTGGAAGACGACCCGCCCCTACGTAGATACAAATGTCTTTTTCTCAGCTAAATAAAACACTGATTAATACATATATCTATTATATTATATTATATATATTATATCACATTGCTGCCAATTAATCCCCCTCAATGTCACACACTGTCCCTTTAATTATATACAGTTGTGTTATTATGGGATGTTCGGGGTTAATGGTTGTCTCGAACCTGTGACCTCCGGGTTACATAACTTCAGCCTGTTGGTCCCCGTCCAGTCTGTCCCAGAGAGGTTCCCGCATGACCAATGGAGGTCTAGTCGCCCCTGAGTGTGTGTGTGAGTGGGTGTGTGTGAGTGTGAGTGTGTGTGTGTGTGTGTGAGTGTGTGTGTGTGTGAGTGTGTGTGTGAGTGTGTGTGTGAGTGTGTGTGTGTGTGTGTGTGTGTGTGTGAGTGTGTGTGTGGCTTCATTAGTGAACAGAGGCGGTCTGTTCAGAGGGGCGAGCTCTCATCACTACTAATGAGGACGACATCAGCGGACCTCCTGAAACGCTCTGTTCCTGCAGCTCGCCATCACTCTGCCTCTCTGTGGCTACAAAGACACAACATCACGTTTAAACAGTGGCGGCCGGCCAATAGAGGGCCACGGGGCCTGGCCCCACCCACCTTGAGCCACAAAAAAAAATATTATTATATTATTCATTTTTTCTTTTTAAATAACATGAATAAATTATACAAATTGTCAATATTTGTGTTTTTGAGCTATGTAATATACCCAGTAATATTTGTAAAATAGGATATCTGCTTGTCCCATGCAAGATGGCGCCGTGCCAGCGGCTGCCTGTTGCAGCAGCGCCCTCTGTGTGTTTTAATTTTTAGTCTTTTTTCACTCTTTCCCCTCTACTTTTTATTTTTATTTTTCCTCAACGTTACGGTCAGACAACGGACTGTAACTTTTTGTCAACTTTCTCGTGGCTTTCTGTGACTTTCTTCCTGTTTGTAACGGAGAGCCAACTACAAACAATGAGTGGGTCCATTGTTTACTCCCGCGATCAGCTGTTTGCGCTGAGGAAACCGCGGCCCCTGCCCGGCGCCAGGCATGAGATCCCGGCGGAGCTACGGAGGAGGGCTCGGGGCTGCAGGTCGGGCGCTAAGCGGAGGGCGAAGAGGAGGAAGTATAAACCTTCGATACCGGCGATCATAACGGGGAACGTGAGGTCTTTGGCGAATAAGACGGACGAACTCGGCGCGCTGGTAAAGACTGAGAGGGACGTCCGTGAGTGCAGCGTCATGTGCTTCACGGAGACATGGCTGCACGCGGATTTTTCGGATCACAGTGCGTCGCTTCCCGGCTTCAGGACTGTTCGGGCGGACAGAGACATTGTACAGAGCGGTAAGAAGAGAGGAGGCGGGATTGCCGTGTATGTGAACGAGAGGTGGTGCAATCCCGACCATGTGTGTGTGAAGGAACGCTTCTGTAGCCCGGACATTGAACTGTTGGCCGTGGGGATGCGTCCATATTATTTGCCGAGGGAGTTCACGTCCGCCATTGTTGTGGCTGTGTACGTCCCCCCATCAGCTGACGCAGAGAAAGCAGTGGACACCATCCACTCCACTGTGTCTGGACTGCTGATTCAGCATCCAGGTGCGTTCTTGACTATTACGGGAGACCTTAACCACACCACTCTGGATAAAGCCCTGCCAACATTCCACCAGTATGTTGACTGCCACACCCGGAACAATAAAACTCTGGACCTTCTGTATGCTAATGCTAAGGATGCATACAGTGCCACTGCCCTTCCCCCCCTTGGCAGGTCCGACCACAACCTGATCCTGTTGACACCCAGGTATGTTCCTCTGGTGCAGAGGCTGCCTGTGACCACTAGGGCTGTGAGGAGGTGGTCTCAGGAGGCTATCGACGCCCTGCAGGACTGCTTTGAGTCTACGGAATGGGATGTGCTTTGTGGACCACACGGGTAGGACCTCAACAGCATGACGGACTGTATCACTGAATACATTAAATTCTGCGAACAGACCGCCATACCATCCCGGACTGTACGCTGCTTTCCCAACAACAAACCTTGGATTACCAGTGACCTGAAAGTTCTTCTTAACAAGAAGAAGGCAGCTTTCAGGTCTGGGGACAGGGAGGAGCTCAGGACAGTCCAGCGTGACCTGAGGGTGAAGCTCAGGGAGTGCAAGGACACCTACAGGAGGAAGCTGGAGGCCAAACTCCAGCAGAACAACGTGAAGGAGGTGTGGTCAGGGATGAAGCAGATAACCGGCTTCAAGGTGGGAGGCAGACAACCAGGGGGCTCCCTGGAGAGGGCCAACGAGCTAAACTGTCACTTCAATAGGTTTAGCTCTGAGCCCTCATCTGTCTCCTCCACACACCACACCTCCCAAACACCTCCCCCTCTGTCCCCCCTGGTGAGCTGCATGGACTCACTGCCCTCCACTTCAAAGGGCTCTGCCACCACCGACATAATGACCCCCCCCCCCCCCCCCTCTCTCTGTGACGACTGGCCAGGTGAGAAGACAGCTGGAGAGACTCCACCAAGGCAAGGCTGCGGGACCTGATGGCATCAGCCCCAGGGTCCTGAAGACCTGCGCCATCCAGCTGTCTAATGTCCTGCAACACCTCTTCAACCTGAGCCTGAAGCAGGAGGAAGTCCCGGTGCTGTGGAAGACGTCGTGCCTGGTTCCTGTACCGAAGAAGACGACACCATCTGGCCTCAATGACTACCGACCAGTTGCCCTCACATCCCATGTGATGAAGGTGCTGGAGAGGCTGGTCTTGGCCCGCCTCCGGCTGCAGGTGAAATCCTCACTGGACCCTCTGCAATTTGCTTACCAGCCTCATGTGGGGGTGGACGACGCCATCATCTACCTGCTGCAACGAGCTCAGTCACACCTGGATGGATCCGGTGGCTCTGTGAGAATCACTTTCTTTGATTTCTCCAGTGCATTTAACACCATCCAACCAGTGCTGCTGGGTGAGAAGCTGCGGGTGGTGGGGATGAACGCGTCCACCGTCTCCTGGATCACTGACTACCTCACGGGCAGACCACAGTTTGTCCGACTGGGCCGTGTGCTGTCTGATGCGGTGGTCAGTGATATTGGAGCCCCACAGGGGACTGTTCTGTCTCCCTTCCTGTTCACCTTGTACACCACTGACTTCCAGTACAACTCTGGGTCATGCCATCTGCAGAAGTTCTCTGATGACTCTGCAGTGGTCGGGTGTATAAGGGACGGACGGGAGGAGGAGTACAGGGCAGTAGTGGAGGACTTTGTGGAGTGGGCCGGTAGAAATCACCTGCGTCTGAACGTGACCAAGACCAGAGAGATGGTGGTCGACTTCAGGAGGAAGACGACGGCTCCACAACCACTGAGAGTTCTGGGAGAGGATGTGGACATGGTGGAGGAGTACCAGTACCTGGTGTCTCCATCGACTGCAGACTGAACTGGAAGACCAACATCAACGCTGTGTACAGGAAGGGGAGGAGTCGACTCTTTTTCTTGAGGAAACTTCGATCCTTCAACGTGTGCAGCAAGATGTTGGAGATGTTCTACCAGTCTGTTGTGGCCAGTGCACTGTACTTCGCCATAGTCTGCTGGGGGAGCAGCATTGGAGCCGGAGACACCAACAGACTTAATAAACTGATTAAGAAGGCCAGCTCCATCATTGGCTGCAAACAAGACAGTCTGGAAGAGGTGGTGGAGAGGAGGTCACTGAAGAAACTATTATCCATATTGGATAACCCGGACCACCCTCTCCATCACCTCCTGCAGGGACAGCGGAGCACTTTCTCCAACAGACTCATCCAGCTCCGCTGTCACAAGGACAGATTCAGAAAAACATTCCTGCCCTCTGCTATTAGACTCTATAATAAAACACCTCGGGCCTGATCATCGTCCTTCACGTGACGACAACAACGCTACACAGTTGTTGCTTGTTGTTGGTGATCCTGGCTCTACTGTCCAGGTGTCTAGTTTAGTTTACTAGTTGTTCATTGTATTTAATACCACTATGTGGTATATACTGTGCATTTCTATTTGCTATTCTAGCTTATTTCTTATGAATCTTCCTTCAATTCAATATCTGCTCTGTTATTTTATTGTACTGTAGATATTGTGCATTGTACTGATTGTAATTTCCTGTACCATATTGGAATTCTAACATGTTATATTTTACTATGTAAATTGCTGCTGCTACAAACGAATTTCCCCCTGGGGATAAATAAAGTTTACATCTATCTATCTATCTATCTGTCCTCTCAGCTGTCCCCGTGCACGTCTCTACTGCGCGTGCACGTGCTGGGGCCAGATCGATTTGGCCCAAGGAAGACGGGTCTAATAAGCAGCTTAGCCAATCACTGATTCAAGAAATAAATGAGTGATTTACAATTTAATCAATCAGCGCCCTAACAAAGACTTCCGGGAGGGCCAGATGAGAACGGCCCTCCCGGAAGTCTTTTTCTCCCGGAGCGCTCGTGTCTCGTTCTCATCTCGCGTGTTCTCGCTACCCAGCTGGACGACGGGCACCAGCTTGCGGTAAAGAAACACAACGAGGAGGTGGATAAAAACCGGAACTTTTGAGTTGGCTTTGCGTGGGCATGACGAGACCGACTATTCGGACAACCCTGTCGTGTTCGAGGGACTGGTGGATTCTGTTGCGTCCCTCACGGTGTGCTGGAGGAGCACCTGGAGACAGCCAGCGTTTTTAAAGGGACGTGGAACACTGTACAAAATGATCTGTTGGACTGCATGCTGTCGGTTGTAAGGGATTACATTCTGGAGGAAGCAAAGAACGCTGATTTTATCGCCATTCAAGCAGACGAGACGACGGACATTTCCACCCACTCGATGCTAACGGTAACGCACAAGAGCGTTTTAATGCTCTGGCTGTGCTCTCCATGGAGAAGGAACCTGTCAGGGACATGCCTGACTTCAATAAGAAGGTCATTGAGAGGTTTGCCTCTCAGAAGAGCAAAGTTCCTGTTGAGGAGAAAACTCGGATGCACAGACTGAGTTCGAGGCGTTTAGCTCAATTCAAGCAATAAGGTTTATTTGTAACAGAAGTATTATGCCCAGCAGTTTAAACGTGCACGGGCCTAAGAATGTCCGCTCCCTAGGAGCAGAAAAGATAAGAAAAGCTAAGAAAGGCGCTTAAACAGAGTGCACGTCATATCCTTATGGGAGCCATTGGTGGAATACAAAGTAGGAGGCGGCTCTGTTGTTAGCTGTCAGAGAGCCCCGTTGGAGCACTGAGCATCTCCGCCCACACCGGCTCACGTCCCGGATCCTCCTTCTCTGCATCATCAGTGTGCGTGCATGTTGTGGAACACACATTGTGCCGATAGGATGTGATTCTAAGCTACTGCCGGAGTCTCTGCTGGACTAGATAAGAGAGGAACGCCCTTGTTATGGCGGTTTAAGCAAGCGTCTCCTTCCAGGGACACAGTATCTGTTTCTATCGTACGAGCAGGCGCCGGAATGCCCTGCTCGGAGTATTTAACCTACTTCATGTGACCCCACAATTCCGCGATATAAGCATACAAGTATAGCGCATATTATTTTACACAACATTCCTTTACAAATAAAAACATGCAGGTTTCCTCACCGCACTCATTGGGTGTTTCTCCAACAATAGGGGCATAGGGGCATCTTCAAATATACTTGTTCTATCAGACTATATATGATATTTATATTTTATTATAATTATTCATGATATTTATATTGTATATTTATGATTATATGGTATTTATATATCATTATACTGAATATTATTATTATATGATATATATATATTAATATACTGAATTGTATGAATAAGATGTCCTTATTATGTCAGTGTTGGAATAAATGATAACAATGTAACTGCTAAGTACTAATGCATTTTTGTTTTTTTTTGCATTGAATTATACTATTATACTACAACACCATCCAGCCTTTGCTTCTGAGGGACAAGCTGGAGCAGACCGGGGTGGACCACCACCTCACTACATGGATCCTGGACTACCTCACCAACTGTCCACAGTATGTGCGGATACGGGGGTGTGAGTCAGATCGGGTGTCCTGCAGCACAGGGGTTTGTCCTCGTTAACCTAAAATACTATTTGGAACTTCTTTATGACGTAACATTGATCATGTTATTGATCACCAGGAGAAACCTCCAGTTTCATCTCCGTCACGCGTCGTCCTCTTGAACATACGCCTGAAAAAACCCGGCTCCTTCTCCAGCTTTCTATCTTCTCCAACTCGGTCTGTCTGTCCTCCATCTTCTTGCCTGAGAAGCCTCTACTCTTCTTCTTCATTTCCAGACAGATGTCCTCCAGGAACTTCATCTAGTCCTCCAGGACCTTCTCGTCCTCCAGGACCTTCTTCTCGTCCTCCAGGACCTTCTTCTCGTCCTGCAGGACATTCTTCTCGTCCTGCAGGACATTCTTCTCGTCCTGCAGGACATTATTCTCGTCCTCCAGGACCTTCTTCTCGTCCTCCAGGACCTTCTTCTCGTCCTGCAGGACCTTCTTCTCGTCCTCCAGGACATTCTTCTCGTCCTGCAGGACATTCTTCTCGTCCTGCAGGACCTTCTTCTCGTCCTGCAGGACATTCTTCTCGTCCTGCAGGACATTCTTCTCGTCCTGCAGGACCTTCTTCTCGTCCTGCAGGACATTCTTCTCGTCCTACAGGACATTCTTCTCGTCCTCCAGGACCTTCTTCTCGTCCTGCAGGACATTCTTCTCGTCCTCCAGGACCTTCTTCTCGTCCTCCAGGACCTTTTTCTCGTCCTGCAGGACATTCTTCTCGTCCTGCAGGACCTTCTTCTCGTCCTCTGAATCAAGGGTCCTCAACCTTTTTTGCATCACGGACCGGTTTCATGTTTGAAAATATTCCCACGGACCGGCCTTCAAGGTGTGTTGGATAAACACGTCGAAATAAAAGAATACGACCGGCGTGAAAACAAATTCAAAATGCATAAAAAACTCAACATGAGGCTGAATCAGTGGAGCTCTGAGCTCGTTTCTCTGCCACGAGACGTCCACCTGGGTAACGGGAGACAAGGACCCCCGGAGTGTGTTCCTCATGTCCGGTTGACTCCGTCAGTTTGTCTTGATGATGGTCACTGCAGAACATCCCGCTTCACAGAGACAGCAGGCTGGAAATAGAAGCAGGGTTTTCAGTGCTTTAGTGGCGATCTCAGGGTATTCAGCCTTGATTTTCAGTTGTTGTCTCAAACGTACTTTTAAGGCCGCCGTCATTTCAATCTCCAGCAGCTGATCTTCCTCCTCCCGGATCAGCTCCATTCACCTGCTTTCTTCACAAACGGGTCGCGGATCCATTGCTGGCAGTTCGAGGGTCTTTTGTGGTTGGGAAGTAACGCTCAACTCTTTTCAACGCAACGTCAGGTGATCGTGCAGCAGCTGGGAGGATGAAGGTCCAGGCTCCGTCTCTTCAACACGTCCACTCGCCGACCCCACAACTCCAGTTCGGCTTTGAATGCAGATACTTTATCTGACAATTTGAAGACGGTTGTCGTTTCCCCTGAAGTGACAGATTGAGTTGGTTGAGCAGGTTGAATGTGTATCAGTCAGAGAGGTTTGTGAGCCATTCCTCGTCTCTGGAATGTGAAAGTGGAATGTGCTGCCAGTGGAATCTCTGCAGTGGCTCTCGTAACTCAAACGGTGGCCAGCGAGCTTCCTCTGGACAGCCGTCTTCTTCCCGTGCAGCTTGTGGGCGGACGTTGTGCGGTAACGTTTCACGTGACAGGCGTCTTGACATGTGTCAAGAGGGACAGGCGCATGTAATTGGGAGAGGATCCGGTCATTTTTCAAAATAAAATATCTTTCCAACTGATAATCAATCAAATGAAAAAAAGTTATTGATTCTTTCTGTGCGGCCCGGTACCAAATGACCCGCGACCCGGTACTGTGCGTGTGTGCGTGTGTGTGTGCGTGCGTGCGTGTGTGAATGTGGGTTGGTATCCATGGCTACAGGACAGTAGTGAGGTCATTGACATGCAGCTCAGCAGCTCTGCTGAGGGGACGTCCTCCTCTGTCCTCCTCTGTCCTCCTCTGTCCTCACACCGTCCACAGCTACATGACAGACGAAGTCCTTTAACACCAATATGATTCTTCTCGTGTGTTCCATGATGTCACGAGGCCTCACGAGTTATGATGTTTCATGATGTTTCATGATGTTTCATGATGTTTTATGATGTTTCATGATGTTTCAGATGTTTCATGATGTTTCATGATGTTTCATGACGTTTCATGATGTTTCATGGTGTTTCATGATGTTTCATGATGTTTTATGATGTTTCATGATGTTTCATGTTTCATGACATTTCATGACGTTTCATGGTGTTTCATGATGTTTCATGATGTTTTATGATGTTTTATGATGTTTCATGATGTTTCATGACGTTTCATGATGTCACGAGGCCTCACGAGTTATGATGTTTCATGATGTTTCATGATGTTTCATGATGTTTTATGATGTTTTATGATGTTTTATGATGTTTCGTGATGTTTCGTGATGTTTCGTGATGTTTCGTGACGTTTCGTGACGTTTCATGACGTTTCATGATGTTTTATGATGTTTTATGTTTTGTGATGTTTTGTGATGTTTTGTGATGTTTCGTGATGTTTCGTGATGTTTCATGATGTTTTATGATGTTTCATGATGTTTTATGATGTTTCATGATGTTTTATGATGTTTTATGATGTTTCATGATGTTTCATGATGTTTCATGACGTTTCATGACGTTTCATGGTGTTTCATGATGTTTCATGATGTTTTATGATGTTTTATGATGTTTCATGATGTTTCATGATGTTTTATGATGTTTCATGATGTTTCATGATGTTTCATGACGTTTCATGATGTTTCATGGTGTTTCATGATGTTTCATGATGTTTTATGATGTTTCATGATGTTTCATGACGTTTCATGATGTCACGAGGCCTCACGAGTTATGATGTTTCATGATGTTTCATGATGTTTCATGATGTTTTATGATGTTTTATGATGTTTTATGATGTTTCGTGATGTTTCGTGATGTTTCGTGACGTTTCGTGACGTTTCATGACGTTTCATGATGTTTTATGATGTTTTATGATTTATGATGTTTTGTGATGTTTTGTGATGTTTTGTGATGTTTCGTGATGTTTCGTGATGTTTCATGATGTTTTATGATGTTTTATGATGTTTTATGATGTTTCATGATGTTTCATGATGTTTCATGACGTTTCATGACGTTTCATGATGTTTCATGATGTTTTATGATGTTTTATGATGTTTTGTGATGTTTCGTGATGTTTTGTGATGTTTTATGATGTTTTGTGATGTTTCGTGATGTTTCATGATGTTTCATGATGTTTTGTGACGTTTCGTGACGTTTTGTGACGTTTCGTGATGTTTCGTGATGTTTTATGACGTTTTGTGACGTTTTGTGATGTTTCGTGATGTTTCATGACGTTTTATGATGTTTTGTGATGTTTCGTGATGTTTTGTGACGTTTCGTGACGTTTCGTGACGTTTCGTGACGTTTCGTGATGTCACGAGGCCTCAGCGTTGCTGCTGACGTCAGAACGGATGCTTCGGTAAGTTAAGGCCCAAATATTCTGAAAAGAAGACCGGAGGAACCGTCAATACTCGAGTCTACCGGAGCACGGTTGTCTTCGGAGAGATAGAACATTACCTGATAATTACCTGATAATGCTTATGCTAACAGCTAATGTTAGCTGTTAGCGTTGAGTTACATTATGATGCATTCAAGCTCTGTTCAGTACAAATATTGGGCGAAATAAAATAATTATGTTATCATGATGCGTTCCAATGTAATCCTGTGAAATGTAGTTTTTTTATCGCATCAGCAGTTTAATAATAAATATGGAGTATTTCCTAAAGTGCATAGTATTGATCTTCCCTGATCAGACGGCTCCTCCTCTGAAGCTAAATGTTGACAGTTTTAGACTTCATTTTGTTGATGCAGAGTTCTTCTGTTTTTAACATTTAACTACTGAGAAAAAGACACATTTTGTAGAAAAACTTGTTTGTATCTGGTAAAGTATCAGAGATGTAGAATAACTTGAAATGGTCATGTTGGTGTTTTCCAGCCTGGACTCGGTCTGTCCTCTGGTTCTTGTGTCTCAGTGACGAGGACGAGGACGACTGTTGGCATCTGGTCCAGTATCGAAGGAGAACTCTGCAGACAGCAGACGCTCCGGCAACTTCTCAGCATCATTGACGTCCACGACGTAGCGACGCACATTCTTATTGTCTGAACTGAACAGAGAAATGAAACCTTTGTCTTCCTGTTTGTTATCGTGTCTGGAACAGAGAAGTCTCGTTCTGATCTGTTTCTGGAAGACAACGGAGGAAGAGTGATGTCACAGTGTGTTGAGCTGGAGAACACTACGAGTGGCTTATTATCGCAAATACGTTTGATGTTATGGCTGAAATATTTACATGAGATGCCAGTTCTTAGAAGGAGACTTCTCCTTCAGAGAGACGTCTTCAGACACTAACAAACAGGTCAAGGTTGTCTTCCTCTGCAGGTCAGACACTCACAACATCACCGGTTCATTTAGTGGACGTCAATGATGGAGAAGTGATGAGATTGCAGCTCGTGCGTGTTTAAAACACGGAGTAAAGTGAAGAAACGCAGGACAGACTTTTCAGATGGTTGGATGTTTCTTGCCCAAGTGCACCTTGGGAGTTGTAGTTGACTTCTCCTTCAGTTGTTACGTCCACGTGCTTCTTTTTAGTTGACATTTTTATCAAAGAACCAGATATTTTTAGTTTCATGTCAGAGAAGAAAAGTGGCTTTCACTTCCAGAAGCATTGCTGTGATCATCTTCATTCCATCAATAAGCTTCCCAGACAACTGCAGTTTAAATTACACAACTTTATTGATAAATGTCCAACGCTACAACCGGTTGGTTTACATCTCGTTCACAAGACAAAAACAACCCGCAGACACAAATATAAGACGGAGGTTAATGTGTTTTGTGTGGACTGTCCCTCTATGGACGATTATGGACGAGTAGCCCGGCTCTTAATGTCAACTGTTCACGTTCACGATGAACTCAAACACACCAGCAGGACGTCAGTTATTATGTCTTCTTCCTTTTGTCAAGTTATTGTTCATTAAAGAACATTGTGGAGAGCTGCAAAATTGGACACAAACATATTGACCATCTGTAAATAGGAAGCAAATACAAACACGCTGGACACCAAACATGCAGCAGCTGCATTCATGTTGTTGTTGTTGTTGTTGTTGTCTATGGAGACAGACGCGACTTCAGATGATGGTGTTCTGGTCAAATCTACCGCAACATTTGGGGTTTTACTTCTTCTCCATTTATGACAATAGATTTCACCGTCACGTTATCATTTCCCTGTTGTAATGGAAACACAGCGGCTCACATCTTGTTGATGTGTTTTACCACAAATATAGAAGTTGATCAATTTAATGTCCATTAAGATTATTAATAATATGGATAATAAATTGAAACCAAAAGGGGAATAATAATGTGTTTATTTTGCATGATGATGAATAAAATCATGAAAGATGCTTCAACCGTAAACATTTGTTAGCTTCTGTCGGCTGGTTATTACAACTACAACCAATTCAAACGAACGTGATTCATTTGTTTTGTTGTGTCTCGTTAAACGGGTCTAATATACGGTGAGTCTAACACGTGTCCATGTCTTATCTCCAGACTATAAAACCAGCAGATGTTTATACCGCTGAACATCTGCTGGTTTGCGCTCATGCACAGATGACGTCTGATGAATTTTTCCACATTCGATTGGTAAGCAGACGAACACCTCTAGCTTTGGGTTGCAGAGTGACGGCTCAGTCAGTCACGGCTGATGACACAAAGGCAGTCGGCCCTCACACGTTCATATGGATCAACTTTGTGACACTGAACATTACAGACATTAACAATCTGGTGACATAAACAATGACTATCTCACTTCCCTTCATATGAAGATGTAATTAGTTACAGCATTAGAATAAGCTAAATTCAAATCTTCTGTTTGTTCTAGTTGTTTGAGTTTGACGTTTCTGAGTGAAAGAAACATTAATACAACTTGCTACACAGTTTAACTTCCTGTACAAAGAGACTGAGTCCTGTTCCACTACCCCGGCCTCCACCGTCTTCCCTTTTAGAAACATTCATGAAGCCACACATTCACAAAAACACAGAAGTTCTTGGAAAAAAAGACTTTCACCACAACCTCCACAGCTGCTTCAGTGTGAGGCAGCAGGTAGAAGACGTGTTGGTCGATTGCATGGAGATGAAAAGGAGTAGAACGTACATTCCCCTCAAATCAACGTAGCAGGGTGTGTGTGTGTGTGTGTGTAAGGATAACTTCTGTATAAACTAAACAGACTTTCTGAGCTTTCACGTTCACGATACGACGCACAGAAAGCCAACTCGGTGCTTCATCAACACTCTTGTCACAGCGTAAGAAAGCACATCATGCTCACTCTGTAACCAGTGCAGCATCACAGCATGGTGCAATTAGCAAGCTCGCAAGCTAGTTAACTAGCTTACAGCTAGCTAGTTAGCCAGCTAGCAGCAATGCTGTGTCCAACGGTTGGCCCGCCTCACCCCTCATCGCTCCGGAGAAGGATTAGCTAGATAGCTCACCAGCGTACAGCTGGCTAGTGAGCTTGCTAGCTATTCTATTATACTATTATATCTATCAATACTGTTATATCTATCTATCGATCTATTCCCACCATGCTCTGATGCTATACTGGTTCAATGAGCCAACAGCAGCACTGGGTCTAACTGTCCCACCGCCTCACTCCCTATCGCTCCGGATAAGAACAAGCTAACAAGCTAACTAGCCAGCTAAACACGCTATGGCCCCACTGACTTGTCATGACATCTAACGACGAGCTCCATTTTGTTTTTATACCAGTCAAAGAACCACAGGAAAACAGCCCGAGGGCCGTTCTACTCCTATTTTATTTCAGTGCAGCTTCACAGTCCTCTGGCCTCACGAGTGTTGGAAACAGGTGGGAACCATCTTAACGTACAGTACATCAGCTGCACACTCTTCTTCTCAGCCAGTTGGGTTTGATAGTCGTCACTAACGTCCCCATTAAACACAAGAAAGCTTCAGACCAACTGAAGAAGACATCCAGCATTTTCACATCAAACGTTATAACAGCAGGACGTTTGAGGGAAGAGTCCGTTCGGCGAGTCATGAAACTGCTGGTTGTGCAAGTACAGCAACTTTTCTACCATTACTACAGATTAACCTTCACTTCCTGCACAGACAGGAAGCTGGAGGGAGGAACACTGTGTCCACAGAGGAATATCATACAAATGGAAACTCTGGAGGAGGAGCGGAAGATGAAGAAAAGATGATTGTTGAGGGGAGAGGAAACTGGTGGGTTAATGAAAACTAATGAAGGAAGAGAAACCGTAAAAAAGAGGAGGAGATAATGGATCGCTAGATAAAGAGGGACCAGTGGCTCTAGCTTGAGATGGACAAGATGGCCGACGTGTCTTTAGCCTTGTCGAAGAAGATGGTCGTCTCATTGGCTGCCTTCAGTTTGACCTGGGCGGAGCTTGGCGAGCCTTGGGCTCTGGTTGGCTGACACTCCTGGCAGCAGCAGCAGCAGCAGTCCATGAAGGCCTGACCGAGAGCCTGAAACACGACGACACGCAGGTCAGTGATCACACAACAACGCTACCGTTAGCTTCTCAATGCTAGCTAATGCTATGCTCAAACTACGAGCGTCAAAGCTACAAAACAGCTCAGCTTGTCCAGCGACATTGGCGCGTTGACGTAGTTTCTTTGTTAATTAGCACTGGGGATTGGTGAACATGTTGACGATGTCACCAACACACCTTCGTACCACAGACTATAATATAAGAAGTGGACGTCTTCATGGTGACGTCTCTCGTTGGTTTGTGGACGTTTTGAAGCCTCTAGTTCGGCGTTTTGTCCGTCGCCATCTTTGTTTGTTTTGCAAGCAACCAGTGAACAGGAAGTGAGCATATCTGGACTGAGGAGGAGACGTAGAGACGCCGTGTACGTCTCTGGTGTCGACCTGTCAATCAGCGTGTAGCCCCGCCCTAAAGCATCCCCTGCTTTATGGTCTGTGTGACTCTAAATGGACCATCATGTACTAAATGAACATCATGCTGCATTGAAGAAGACTTGAAACTAGAGATTGAGACATAAACTCATGTTTACAATGTTTACTGAGGGAATAAATCAAGAGAGAAGTAGAGTCATTTTCTATAGACTTCTATACAACCAGAGGAGTCGCCCCCTGGTGGCCACTAGAGAGAATGCAGCTTTAACACACCACCAGAGAAGGATTCGTGACGTTTCCTGACCTACCTTGCACAGACACAGCAACAGCACCGGCGTCACCGACGACTTGAAGAACAACAGGAAGTGATGCAGCAGCACCAGCATGGCGGCCGAGTCCTCGGAGACGCTGATGTGCGTGTAGGCCAGCGTGATGTTGCAGACGTGCTCGGGCAGAGCGCAGACGCCGTAAACCACCGCCAGCGCCAGCAGCGTGCAGTTCAGCTGCCGCTCCACCGCCTGGTGCTGCTGCCGCTTCTGATTGGAGGAGCGGTCGTCGTGGTTACGCTGCTTCTGGGCGGAGCTTGAGTCGCTGTTGACGTTGCGGGTGGCCATTTGACAGAGGACGGTGAAGAGGATGGGGAGGCAGAAGTAGCAGCCGAAACACCACCACATCCGTCCCTGAAGCAGAGGACGGTAATCGGATTACTTTACCACGAATACTTTGTACTTTCTAGTTCTGTGTTGTACTTGTTGACCATGAAGTAATCTGACGTAGAGTTGAACTTCCATATTTAGGAGCTATGGTTGAAATTATTTTCACAACTTTTTACGAAGTCAACAGTGAGTTTTACTCACTACGTTATCGTGAACACAATATTCTGGTTTCATCATTATTCCAGAAAAGACAATATTCCTACTAAGCTGTTGACATGGATAATGAAAATGAATATTCCACTAATCATCCCGTTACCATGCATCCATGAATAATCTGACCACGGGTCAGAGTTCTCAGCCTCCCTCTCTCGTTGGCGTGATATTTGTGAATTTTCTAAAAACCTGTTTGTGTTTCATGACATTTAAAAGCTTCGTGTCCTACATCTCCTCACAGAGCCGACTGTAAACAAGCACTTCAACATATTTCTAGAACCTAAAATGACTAATTTGCCTGAGAGAGTTTTACAGAAGAAAGAATGATCCTAAAACATGAGGAGTATCAACACATCACACGTTTTCATCTGAAAATGATCCATTCACAACAACATTATAGTTATGTGACCATATCAAGTTCACAATATTATCATATTTAAAATCGTAACTCTGGAATATTAGTGTTCATGTAGACGTAGTCAGCAGCTGTGATTCAATTCAGTCCTCACACACATTTTAATCAAACACTCGAAATGCTCTAAAAATAGAAATGTGACTGGAAAGCGTTTCATTAACTGGTTTCAAGAAAATAACTGATGGTAGTTTGGTCAGAAGTCGACGCTAGAGGCAACTCTTCCCTCTTGTCTGTAATCTACCAATAAAGAGAGAAGAAGAAGAAGAAGAAGTCAGGGATGTGAACCAGAAACAAATCATCAAGAGAAACATGGAGAGACGTTCAGTTAGACTAGTTCTTAATGTCTCATGTTGTCTGGACACAAAGACAATATCAATAAATATAAAGAAAGACTTTAATAAAACGGATGAATAGATCAGAAACACAAGCAGTCCGACGATCCAGATCATCGAAACCACCTCAATCTCAGAGCGAACTTAGTTTCACATGAAGGCTGAGGCAGGAAGTGGATTTAAAACCCAGGATCCGTGTTTTAATAGCGATTTAACAGAGATTTAATAGAGATTTAACAGAGATTTAATAGAGATTTAATAGAGATTTAATAAAGATTTAACAGAGATTTAATAGAGATTTAATAGAGATTTAACAGAGATTTAATAGAGATTTAACAGAGATTTAATAGAGATTTAACAGAGATTTAACAGAGATTTAATAGAGATTTAATAGAGATTTAACAGAGATTTAATAGAGATTTAACAGAGATTTAACAGAGATTTAACAGAGATTTAATAGAGATTTAACAGAGATTTAATAGAGATTTAACAGAGATTTAATAGAGATTTAACAGAGATTGAACAGAGATTTAATAGAGATTTAACAGAGATTTAACAGAGATTTAAGAGATTTAACAGAGATTTAACAGAGATTTAATAGAGATTTAACAGAGATTTAACAGAGATTTAATAGCGATTTAACAGAGATTTAATAGAGATTTAACAGAGATTTAATAGAGATTTAATAGAGATTTAATAAAGATTTAACAGAGATTTAATAGAGATTTAATAGAGATTTAACAGAGATTTAATAGAGATTTAATAGAGATTTAACAGAGATTTAACAGAGATTTAACAGAGATTTAATAGAGATTTAACAGAGATTTAATAGAGATTTAACAGAGATTGAACAGAGATTTAATAGAGATTTAACAGAGATTTAACAGAGATTTAAGAGATTTAACAGAGATTTAACAGAGATTTAATAGAGATTTAACAGAGATTTAACAGAGATTTAATAGAGATTTAACAGAGATTTAATAGAGATTTAAGAGATTTAATAGAGATTTAACAGAGATTTAATAGAGATTCAACAGAGAGAAAAGATTCATATGTTCATTCATATCTTCCCGTCGGGCTGCGTCCTCACCTGGTGATACCTGAGCAGCAGGGAGTGGAGGGAGTCGGGCAGGTAGAGGGACAGAGGGGAGGACGGGGTGACGGTGCAGGAGTCCACCAGACGACCCGTGGACGGGGACACGGCCCGGCTTAGCTGCCACAGGAAGATCTCGGGGCTGGACAGCGTCAGAGCGCCAAACCACACCAGCAGCAGCTTCAGCAGCACCGCACCACAGCGCTCCACCCGCCGGGCCTTCAGCGGGGAAGAGGAGGGGGAAGAGGAGGGGGAAGAGGAGGAGGAAGAGGAGGGGGAAGAGGAGGAGGAAGAGGAGGTGGCGGCGAGGAACCGGTCGATGCCCAGAGCGCACAGAGTGAAGGAGGTGATGC
>CM051697.1:977008-979508 GCA_028022725.1 Lycodopsis pacificus | reverse complement strand
CGACAAAGTAAGAACTAATAATAACCTGCCTGAAATATCAACGCTGACAAACCTTCCTTCTCATCAGTCTGCGGCAAAAGACTTGATGCACTTGATCACAGTCCTCGTGTGGTCAGATGAAGCCATCATCATGTTGGTTTCAGGCTTCTTTCATCCATTTCCTTCCTCTTGTCCGGGCCGGCTCACAGGCATCAGGTCTACCCAGGAATCCTTCTGGGCGTCTGAGCTCTAGAGTCCACTACGAAGAAAGATCGTTTCAGACGCTTGTATCTGCGATCTCATTCTTTCAGTCACTACCTGGAGCTGCGTAGACCACAAGTCAGGGTCTGAACAAAGTAAATCAAGAGCTTTGCCTTTCGGCTCAGCTCCCTCTTCACCACCACGGTCCGGTACAAGGCCTTCATCCCTCTCACGCTCCGTTGTGCCCTCACTGGTGAACAAGACCCAGAGATACTTCAACTCCCTCGCTTGTGGCAGTGACTCACTCCCAACAACGGGAGGGTGCAGAGAACCATGAACTCATACTTGGATGTACTGACTCTCATCCCGACCACTTCACACTCTTCTACAAACAACCCCAGTGCTGCTGTAAGCTCACGTTCTGAAGAAGCCAACAGAACACCCGGCTGTACCTTGAGATCCCGCCCATGACTCGTGACCACCCTGGCCTAAGCCAACACCCACCGGTTTGACTTTGTGCCGATTAAGCGGACACAGCTCTCACTTTAGTTGTACAAGGACTGGATAGCTCGTACCCCGTATTCCAGCAGTACCCCCTCACAGGAAGCCCCTTCGTAGGCCTTCTCCAACTCCACAAAGCACATGTAAACTGGATGGCAAACTCTCATGACCCCCTCCAACAGACCTGCCATGATTAAAGATCTGGTCCACTGTTCCAGGACAGAATCCACATTACTTTTCCTGAATCTGAGGTTCGAACAATCGTTCGTAGCCTCCCTTTTCAAGCACCCTGGAATAAAGTGGTAACCATGTGATACCCTGATAACTGGAGCACACTCTCCAGGTCCCCCTTTGTATCAATGGGAACCACCACCCCGGTCTGCCACACCACAGTCACATTCCCCAACCTCATTGAGACACTGGAGTCACGTGTCAGCCAGGACAGTCCAACAATGTCCAGAGCCTTCAGCATCTCAGGGAGCATCTCATCCAAGCCTTTTGACCTCAGCAACCTGCTCCATGGATGTGGTTTGTCTTCAAACTCTGCTTCCTCCATGGAGGACATGTTGATCGGGTTCAGGAGTTCCGACAAACTGCTCTTTCCGTCGCTTGGCAATATCCCCAGTCTGGATCTGCTGATCGCAGCCTGAGCCAGACCCCGGCTTCTCCTTTCTGATTCGTCGAGCGGTTTGCCAGAACTTCTTTGAGGCCAACCGAAGGTTGTCTCCATCGTATCTCTGAACTCTCAGGTTCTTGTGCTTTGGCGATCGCCTGCAGCTGCATCTCTTCTGGCAAAACCGGTCCTGGTCTGCTGTTTCCTGAGTCCTTATGGGCCAACCAGGTCTCCAAAGACCTCCTTCTTGAGCTTCACAGCCTCCTCATTCTTCGGTGAGCAGCACGACTCATTCCAGACTGAGGCTCTCCTCTCGGCTTACATTCATTTGTTTGGCAACGTTATCATTTTAATAACATTTTATCAAACGTAAAACATTTGAATAAATACAACCAGATCATTACGAGCTAAACCTTTTTTAAGTGTAATTTTAAACATTGAACTCGTATTATTATATCTTAAATAGTTAAATTAGACCTGATAAGCATCTGTTCACATGTGTGCATGTCATACTGGCGGTTGAGCTTCTCTTGAACAGTTTGCGAACCACAGACAGGAAACATATTTCTGCTTCTGTTGAGTGAAGCGACCCTTCAATGAGCCACAACCACCACAGGACCTGAAACCGGACCGACCTGACCGTGTTCTCTGATCTCTCGCCTCCTTTCTCTTTTCCTGTTTCCTACAAACTGTCATGTTTCAGAAGGCTGCGCTCGCAACCATCCCACCGTCAGATAAGGTGAAAGTACCGTCAGTGACTCACGGTGCATCTGATCCATCTGTAACTGATCTGAACATGTGAAGTGCATGTGAAGTGCATGTGAAGTGCATGTGAAGTACATGTGAAGTACATGTGAAGTGCATGTGAAGTGCATGCGAAGTGCATGCGAAGTGCATGTGAAGTGCATGTGAAGTATATGTGAAGTGCATGTGAAGTACATGTGAAGTACATGTGAAGTGCATGTGAAGTACATGTGAAGTACATGTGAAGTGCATGTGAAGTACATGTGAAGTACATGTGAAGTACATGTGAAGTGCATGTGAAGTACATGTGAAGTGCATGTGAAGTATATGTGAAGTACATGTGAAGTACATGTGAAGTGCATGTGAAGTACATGTGAAGTGCATGTGAAGTGCATGTGAAGTATATGTGAAGTGCATGTGAAGTGCATGTGAAGTACATGTGAAGTACATGTGAAGTGCATG
>CM051697.1:942008-959508 GCA_028022725.1 Lycodopsis pacificus | reverse complement strand
ACGAACTCCTGCTGGAGACTCAGGTCCACTTCACATGTCAGTTTCATCTGAAGCCCTTTGTGATGAGAAGTTACTCAAAGCTTCTCGTCTGATGGAAGGCAGCCGCACCCCGAGACACGGGGGGGCGAGGGGGGGGCGAGGGGGGGCGAGGGGGGGGGCGAGGGGGGGGGGGCGAGGGCCGTACATGCAATGTCTTTCATGTCCGTCAGTGAGTCCGTCCACTCAGGCCTGAACACGTTGAGTCTTTCAATGTGCTTCATGAATGAACCATGAATAAAGCTGCTTCACTGTCATGAAACCAGATGCATTTATGAGCATTCATGTTCCGCTGTGTATAACGATGGTTCCTGATAATGTGAGGAATCCATTGTGACCTGGATAAGCAGCAGATCAGAGATGGAACAATTAACCAATGCATGAATATTTTATTTACTTAAGGTCTCTTGTTTGGACAATTTAAGACTTTTTAAGATTTTTAAAGACCTAAAGTTCTGTCTGTTTGTTCACCAGCTGAAGAAACCTGAACAGAAAACCACGAGACCAGCTGCACCTTCCTCTAAGAGGTATCTGTCTGTCTCTCTATCTGTCTGTCTGTCTGTCTCTCTGTCTGTCTGTCTGTCTGTCTGTCTGTCTGTCTGTCTGTCTCTCTATCTGTCTGTCTGTCTGTCTGTCTGTCTGTCTGTCTGTCTGTCTGTCTGTCTGTCTGTCTCTCTATCTGTCTGTCTGCCTGTCTGTCTGTCTGTCTGTCTGTCTGTCTGTCTGTCTCTCTATCTGTCTGTCTGTCTGTCTGTCTGTCTCTCTATCTGTCTGTCTGTCTGTCTGTCTGTCTCTCTATCTGTCTGTCTGTCTGTCTCTCTATCTGTCTGTCTGTCTCTCTATCTGTCTGTCTGCCTGTCTGTCTGTCTGTCTGTCTGTCTCTCTATCTGTCTGTCTCTCTATCTGCCTGTCTGTCTGTCTGTCTGCCTGTCTGCCTGTCTGTCTGTCTGTCTCTCTATCTGCCTGTCTGTCTGCCTGTCTGTCTGTCTGTCTGTCTGTCTGTCTGTCTGTCTGTCTGTCTGTATCTCTGCCTGTCTGTCTGCCTGTCTGCCTGTCTGCCTGTCTGTCTGTCTGTCTCTCTATCTGTCTCTCTATCTGCCTGTCTGTCTGCCTGTCTGTCTGTCTGTCTGTCTGTCTGTCTGTCTGTCTGTCTGTATCTCTGCCTGTCTGTCTGCCTGTCTGTCTGTCTGCCTGTCTGCCTGTCTGCCTGTATCTCTGCCTGTCTGTCTGTCTGCCTGTATCGCTGCCTGTCTGCCTGTCTGCCTGTATCTCTGCCTGCCTGTCTGTCTGTCTGTCTGTCTGTCTCTCTGCCTGTATCTCTGCCTGTCTGTCTGTCTGTCTGTCTGTCTGTCTCTCTGCCTGTATCTCTGCCTGTCTGTCTGTCTGTCTGTCTGCCTGTCTGTCTGCCTGTCTGTCTGTCTGCCTGTCTGCCTGTATCTCTGCCTGTCTGTCTGTCTGCCTGTATCGCTGCCTGTCTGTCTGTCTGTCTGTCTGTCTGTCTGTCTGTCTGTCTCTCTGCCTGTATCTCTGCCTGTCTGTCTGTCTGTCTGTCTGTCTGTCTGTCTGTATCTCTGTCTGTCTGTCTGTCTGCCTGTCTGCCTGTATCTCTGTCTGTCTGCCTGTCTGTCTGCCTGTCTGTCTGCCTGTCTGTCTGTCTGTCTGTCTGTCTGCCTGTATCTCTGTCTGTCTGTATCTCTGTATCTCTGTCTGTCTGCCTGTCTGTCTGTCTGCCTGTCTGCCTGTCTGCCTGTCTGCCTGTATCTCTGTCTGCCTGTATCTCTGTCTGTATCTCTGCCTGTCTGTCTGTCTGGCAGAGAGACAGACAGATGGCATGTCTCACCCTCAGGTGTTACATTAACACTTCCTCCCTCTCCATCCCTCCATCCCCATATGTTACCACGTTACCATGGAAACGGAGCAGAGAGAGGAGGAAGCATCTCAAAAATTTGGTGTCGAAGAAAATTGAAGGAAGTGAGGACAAGAAGAGAGGACGATATGTAGGAGAGAGGAAGTGACAGGAGAGGAGTAGGTGAGGGAGGAGGAGAGGAAACAAGAAAAGAGAGCAAACAAGGAAACAAGAGAGATGATGATGATGATACTAAAAACAGATTAGCCTACATACTTTACATCAGTGTAACCATGACGACTGTGGTCACACAGCCGGAGCAGGAAGTGGAGAGCAAAGTGACTTCCTGTTGACGGTTTACTGAATCTGATCTGATACCAGACTGACAGCCTTTCTCAATACCAAGTACGGTCATGTGTCCTCGGGAGTCCAGACTCCAAAGTACACAAGTACACAAGTACACAAGGTCAGTCATTCTGACTTTGGAACAGCAGCGTACTTGATGACATCACCACCTCAGCTGGTCTCATGACTTTAATCCAGTTCTTCACTGTGAAGTGTTTTTATATTCAAACTACAACAATATATACATACATATACATATATAAATATGTTATTACTGTCGGTCCTTCTAGCAACACCTCACATCTCTGAAATTGTCGGAGCAGATTTTTAAGTCGGCTGAATGTTGACAAACCGACCTCAGATTTGATGCTTAAACAACGAACTTCTCGCCTCAAAACATCCTAACATCACTTTCTGTGACTCAACAACAGTAGTATTAGAAAGTTTCAACTTCCAGTTGTGTGATTTCTCCTCCGCCATGCATTCTCTTCCTGGTGCAAAATGCATTCTGGGATATTTGGCTGTCCCAAGTACAGACAAGTCACCTCCAATGCATCCCGGGTAAAATGGGCGGAGCCACATCCGGGCATTTGGACCGTGCTTGACTCAATGCGAACTTTGAATTGGAACAGCTGATGACGTTTCACAAGTCCACGAGAACACAAGTACACAAGTACACAAGAACACAAGTACACAAGTACACGAGAACACAAGTACACAAGTACATACAAGAACACAAGTACACGAGAACACAAGTACACAAGTACATACAAGAACACAAGTACACGAGAACACAAGTACAGACAAGAACACAAGTACAGACAAGAACACAAGTACACGAGAACACAAGTACACAAGTACACGAGAACACAAGTACACAAGTACATACAAGAACACAAGTACATACAAGAACACAAGTACACAAGAACACAAGTACACAAGTACACGAGAACACAAGTACACAAGTACATACAAGAACACAAGTACACGAGAACACAAGTACACAAGTCCACGAGAACACAAGAACACAAGTACACAAGAACACAAGTACACAAGTACACGAGAACACAAGTACACAAGTACATACAAGAACACAAGTACACGAGAACACAAGTACACAAGTACACGAGAACACAAGAACCCAAGTACATACAAGAACACAAGTACACGAGAACACAAGTACAGACAAGAACACAAGTACAGACAAGAACACAAGTACACGAGAACACAAGTACAGACAAGAACACAAGTACATACAAGAACACAAGTACAGACAAGAACACAAGTACATACAAGAACACAAGTACACAAGTACACGAGAACACAAGAACACAAGTACATACAAGAACACAAGTACACGAGAACACAAGTACAGACAAGAACACAAGTACATACAAGAACACAAGAACAGACAAGAACAGACAAGTACAGACAAGTACAGACAAGAACACAAGTACAGACAAGAACAGACAAGTACAGACAAGTACAGACAAGTACAGACAAGAACACAAGTACAGACAAGAACAGACAAGAACAGACAAGTACAGACAAGAACACAAGTACAGACAAGTACAGACAAGAACAGACAAGAACACAAGTACAGACAAGAACAGACAAGAACACAAGTACAGACAAGAACACAAGTACAGACAAGTACAGACAAGTACAGACAAGAACAGACAAGAACAGACAAGAACACAAGAACAGACAAGAACACAAGTACAGACAAGTACAGACAAGAACACAAGAACAGACAAGAACACAAGTACATACAAGAACACAAGTACAGACAAGAACACAAGTACAGACAAGAACACAAGAACAGACAAGAACACATATTGAGAAAGGCCCTGTTTCTTCAAGCTCTGAATGTGCAATGCATCATGGTACCTGTAGTTCTAAAGAGTTGTTCTTGTTTCAACCACGTAAAATGCTTTGTACTGAGAAGTGCTTTTTAGATAAAGTGTATTATTATTATTATTATTATTATTAATAATAATAATAATAATAATAATATGTATTAACTAATTTATTTATTCATGTATTATCATTGTTGGTATTATTATTTTTTTATATGGTATGAATCAAACCACACGACGTCCTGTCGACTGTTTGAGTTTCTGTTCTCAGGGTGTGATTTTAGTTAAATTAGAATTGTTAAAAATGTTAATGGAGTTTTGAACTTTCTTGTGATATTTACATGTTTTGTATTTTGTCACAAACAGAAATGTGATTAATATTTTTCAGACTGTCTCAGCAGAGCGCCATGAACGACACGTACGCTGTGGTCAACAAGCCCAAACAGCCCCTCCCACCTGCAGCTGACCCCGCCCACTCGGTGGTAGCCACGCCCGGATTCAGCAGGTAAACAAACACCTGAAGGTCCATTCAGATCAAAGTGAGGCAACTTTAAAACTTTAAAAACACGAAACAAGAGTCTGCTTTATATTGTTTAGTCAGATTATAGTTATTGTATTGGTACGGAAGCTCATTTCTACCAAGAAAAGAAAAGTTAAACAAATTAGAGATAACAATATTAATAAAAAATTCTGACTTAATAAGTCAGTTATAAGTCAAGATTATATTATATTAGATAATTATAATACAAATTGTATTCATTCAGCACTTTGATATCTAACATCAGATTAGATATTATTTTATAATATTTTCTCATAATTCAGTTATTTTTAGGCCTTTATTTATTTGTTTATTATTATTATTTATTATTATTATTTATATATGCATGTATATATAAATAATTAATAAATAATACGATTATTATTTAAGATTGTTTCTTTTTAAAAAACAAGACAAGAAGACAAAGTGTTGCGCTGTTTTCTTTCGTCACGTTTATGTTATAAAACTTATTGTGTCATAATTAAATCTGTTGTTATCTCTAAAATATATTTATTGGTAAAACATTTCACTGATCAATCAATACTTTCACTGGCCGATGATAAAAAATGATTTATTTATTTATTAGGATGCAACATAATAGCGATGGTGATGATGAGGATGGTGATGGTGATGGTGAGGATGGTGATGAAGATGGTGATGGTGATAGTGGTGATGAAGATGAGGATGGTGAGGATGAGGGTGAGGGTGAGGATGAGGATGAGGATGGTGAGGATGACGATGAAGATGAGGATGGTGATGGTGATAGTGGTGATGAGGATGAGGATGGTGATGGTGGTGATGAGGATGGTGATGATGAGGGTGAGGATGATGATGGTGATGGTGAGGATGACGATGAAGATGAGGATGTGATGGTGATAGTGGTGATGAGGATGAGGATGGTGATGGTGGTGATGAGGATGAGGATGGTGAGGATGAGGGTGAGGGTGAGGATGAGGATGGTGATGATGAGGGTGAGGATGATGAGGATGGTGATGGTGATGGTGAGGATGGTGATGAAGATGAGGATGAGGATGGTGATAGTGGTGATGAGGATGAGGATGGTGAGGATGAGGGTGAGGGTGAGGATGAGGATGGTGAGGATGAGGGTGAGGATGATGAGGATGGTGATGGTGATGATGAGGATGGTGATGGTGGTGATGAGGATGAGGATGAGGATGGTGATAGTGGTGATGAGGATGAGGATGGTGATGGTGAGGATGACGATGAGGATGGTGATGATGATGATGATGATGATGAGGATGATGATGATGAGGATGATTTTTAGGGAGCTGCCTTCATCCCATCACTATGACAATGACCCCTCCGGAGCGGTGGCTCCCGTCTACAGCGTTGTCAGACCTCGAGCTAAACCTCACAGCCTGCCCCTCTCGGCCACGCCCCTATATGCCACGCCCCTCAGTGACACACCGTCGCCAACCAATCACAGGCTGGGGGAAGGGCTGCCATCGTCGCTAGGCAACAACGGGGAGTATCACCTGAGTCCAGGTAAGGAAGCAGAAGGAAAAAAGGAAAGAATGTGAGGACTGAGGTGTGAGGAGGTGAATAAGACTGTTCGTCTCTCTCTCATCCAGGTGACGATGAGTATGAAGACTTCTCCTCTTCTTCCCGTGACATCACCAGCCTCGACTCACCTGGTGGTATCGGTCAGTACACCTTGTCACCTGTACACCTGTACACCTGTACATCTGTACACCTGTACACCTTGTCACCTGTACACCTTGTCACCTGTACACCTGTACACCTGTACACCTGTACATCTGTTATCTGTTAGCTGTTAGCTGTTATCTGTTATCTGTTAGCTGTTAGCTGTTATCTGTTATCTGTTATCTGTTAGCTGTTAGCTGTTATCTGTTATCTGTTATCTGTTAGCTGTTAGCTGTTATCTGTTATCTGTTATCTGTTAGCTGTTAGCTGTTAGCTGTTAGCTGTTATCTGTTAGCTGTTAGCTGTTAACAGAAAAACACACATTTCTAAGGAAATAAATGATTGTATTTAATTTGAATATTTTGCCTGCTAACAGCTAACAGCTAACAACTAACAGCTAACAGCTAACATCTAACAGATAACAGCTAACAGATAACAGCTAACAGATAACAGCTAACAGCTAACAGATAACAGCTAACAGATAACAGCTAACAGCTAACAGATAACAGAAAATAATCACTTTAGATGCCAATAACAAAAACAACATTGAGAATTTTTGTCCAAATCTCGGTTTTATTTATCTATATATATATATATTTGTTTAAACGTGTGTTTGTCTCTTTCAGGGTTTAACTGTCGGATTCAGAAGCCCAGAGGACCCAGAGATCCTCCAGCTGAGTGGAGCCGACTGGAGAGATGAACTGGTTATTATTATGAGATGAACTGGTTATTATTATGAGATGAACTGGTTATTATTATGAGATGAACTGGTTATTATTATGAGATGAATTATTCTGCCCGTCACTGTGATCTGATGTAAATATTTATGATCTTTATGTGAAACGTCTTTCTTCAGTCTGTGTTGAGACTTTTAAATGTGAATTAATTATTAAAATACAAAGATCTTTAAATCATCTTTAATTCTTAAACGAGTATTTAATTTGGAATGAGACACATTTGAATCCTCATTAAATCTAAAAGTATTATTGTTAATAGTAGTAGTAGTAGTAGTAGTATTGTTATTACTATTATCGGTATTATAACAGATCAAATAACTTAAAGATTATCAGATTGTTTATAAAATATAATTATAACAATGAAAACTTTATTTATACAGCATTTTAATCAAACATAGCTACAAAGTGTTTTTCATGTTGGAACCATGATTAAAACATGTCAGGAGGAAGTACTTAAATGCTTGAAGTATCAAAAGTAAAAGTAAAGTAAAAATAAGTTTTTTTTCTGCTGTGAGAATTTTTTTTATTTAATTTGTATAAAAGATGTTTAATAATCAGCGTCAACGAGACAGAATGAAGCTGAGAGAAAGTCATGAGAAACATGTTGAAATGAGCAAGAAGTTCAGAGTGTGACAATGTCATAACAGGAAGCCAACAAAACCCTGATGACATCACTATGACATCATCAAGACGATACAGGTTTCAGAGGCCGAGCCGATAAGGAACTTTGTTTCAGAGTGTTGGCAACATTTACTCAAGTACTGTCAGGTAGTACTATTTGGAGGTACTTGTACGTTCTTTCGACTGCTACTCTACTACATCTCAGAGGTAAATACTATACTTTTAATGCAGTAACACACCTGAGTACTTCTTCCAGCTGTGCTGTGGAGGCGCTCGGTTCCACCAATGACCACCAGGAGGCAGCAGAGACACAAACTATGAGTGTTTATAGTAGATGATGAAGTTTCAGCTACAAACACAAGCACACACACACAGACACACACACACAGACACACACACACACACAGACACACACACACAGACACACAGACACTATCCAGAGACAAGCTGAAGAGAAACACACAGGAAGAAGGTGGTTTCAATTAAGTGCGTGTGTGCGAGTGTGTGTGTAGGAGTGTGACATCATCAGGTCACGAACGATAGCAGGGGTGATTCAGCACACACACAACCTCTACAGCCAGCTGTAACTCTGTCGTGTGTTTTCATATTGTGTGTGTGTGTGTGTGTGTGTGTGTGTGTGTGTGTGTGTGTGTGTGTGCGTGTGAGTGTGCGTGTGTGTGTGTGCGAGTGTGTGTGTGTGTGTGTGTGTGTGTGTGAGTGAGTGTGTTATGTTAAAGGAGGCAACACCACAGATGTCCAGAGGGAGAAGAGAGAAATAGACGGAGGGATGAAACACAAAGATGATGGTGGAGGAAGTGTGTGTGTGTGTGTGTGTGTGTGTGTGAGTGAGTGTGAGTGAGTGAGTAACATACATTTACTCAACTAAAAATACGAGGTACTTCACTTGAGTCTTTTTACTTATTTTTAGTTAACTCTATATCATATCATCTCTATCTCATATCATCTCTATCTCATCTCTATCTCATATCATCTCTATCTCATCTCATATCATCTCTATCTCATATCATCTCTATCTCATCTCATATCATCTCTATCTCATATCATCTCTATCTCATCTCATCTCTATCTCATATCATCTCATCTCTATCTCATATCATCTTTATCTCATCTCATATCATCTCTATCTCATATCATCTCTATCTCATCTCATATCATCTCTATCTCATATCATCTCTATCTCATCTCATATCATCTCATCTCTAGCTCATATCATCTCATCTCTATCTCATATCATCTCTATCTCATCTCTATCTCATATCATCTCTATCTCATCTCATATCATCTCTATCTCATATCATCTCTATCTCATCTCATATCATCTCTATCTCATATCATCTCATCTCTATCTCATATCATCTCTATCTCATCTCATATCATCTCTATCTCATATCATCTCTATCTCATCTCATATCATCTCATCTCTAGCTCATATCATCTCATCTCTATCTCATATCATCTCTATCTCATCTCTATCTCATATCATCTCTATCTCATCTCATATCATCTCTATCTCATATCATCTCTATCTCATCTCATATCATCTCTATCTCATATCATCTCATCTCTATCTCATATCATCTCTATCTCATCTCATATCATCTCTATCTCATATCATCTCTATCTCATCTCATATCATCTCTATCTCATATCATCTCTATCTCATCTCATATCATCTCATCTCATCTCTATCTCATATCATCTCTATCTCATCTCATATCATCTCTATCTCATATCATCTCTATCTAATCTCATATCATCTCTATCTCATATCATCTCTATCTCATCTCTATCTCATATCATCTCATCTCTATCTCATATCATCTCATCTCTATCTCATATCATCTCTATCTCATCTCATATCATCTCTATCTCATCTCATCTCTATCTCTATCTCATCTCTATCTCATCTCATATCATCTCTATCTTATATCATCTCTATCTCATCTCATATCATCTCTATCTCATATCATCTCATCTCTATCTCATCTCATATCATCTCTATCTCATCTCATATCATCTCTATCTCATCTCATCTCTATCTCATCTCTATCTCATATATCATCTCTATCTCATATCATCTCATCTCTATCTCATATCATCTATATTTCACATCATCTCATCTCATCATCTCTATCTCATATCATCTCATCTCTATCTCATATCATCTCATCTCTATCTCATCTCATCTCATCTCTATCTCATCTAATATCATCTCTATCTCATATCATCTCTATCTTATCTCATCTCATCTCATCTCATCTCTATCTCATATCATCTCATCTCTATCTCATATCATCTCATCTCTATCTCATCTCATCTCTATCTCATCTCATCTCATCTCTATCTCATCTCTATCTCATCTCATCTCATCTCTATCTTATATCATCTATATTTCATATCATCTCATCTCTATCTCATCTCATATCATCTCTATCTCATCTCATATCATCTCTATCTTATCTCATCTCTATCTCATCTCATCTCATCTCTATCTTATATCATCTATATTTCATATCATCTCATCTCTATCTCATCTCATCTCCATCTCATCTCATCTCATATCATCTCTAGCTGATATCATCAATATTTCATATCATCTCATCTCTATCTCATATCATCTGTATCTCATCTCATCTCATATCATCTCTATCTCATATCATCTATATTTCATATCATCTCTATCTCATATCATCTCTATCTCATCTCATATCATCTCTATCCCATATCATCTCTATCTCATATCATCTCTATCTCAAATCATCTCTATCTCATCTCATATCATCTCTATCTCTATCTCTATATCATCTCATATCATCTCTATCTCATCTCATATCATCTCTATCTCATCTCATCTCTATCTCATATCATCTCTATCTCATCTCATATCATCTCATCTCTATCTCATATCATCTCTATCTCATCTCATATCATCTCTATCTCATATCATCTCATCTCTATCTCATATCATCTCATCTCTATCTCATATCATCTCTATCTCATCTCATATCATCTCTATCTCATCTCATCTCTATCTCTATCTCATCTCTATCTCATCTCATATCATCTCTATCTTATATCATCTCTATCTCATCTCATATCATCTCTATCTCATATCATCTCATCTCTATCTCATCTCATATCATCTCTATCTCATCTCATATCATCTCTATCTCATCTCATCTCTATCTCATCTCATATCATCTCTATCTTATATCATCTCATCTCTATCTCATATCATCTCTATCTTATATCATCTCTATCTCATCTCTATCTCATATATCATCTCTATCTCATATCATCCCATCTCTATCTCATATCATCTCTATCTCATCTCATATCATCTCTCTCATATCATCTCTATCTTATATCATCTCTATCTCATCTCATATCATCTCTATCTTATATCATCTATATTTCACATCATCTCATCTCATCATCTCTATCTCATATCATCTCATCTCTATCTCATATCATCTCATCTCTATCTCATCTCATATCATCTCTATCTCATCTAATATCATCTCCATCTCATATCATCTCTATCTTATCTTATCTCATCTCATCTCATCTCATCTCTATCTCATCTCTATCTCATATCATCTCATCTCTATCTCATCTCATCTCTATCTCATCTCATCTCTATCTCATCTCATCTCTATCTCATCTCATCTCATCTCTATCTTATATCATCTATATTTCATATCATCTCATCTCTATCTCATCTCATCTCCATCTCATCTCATCTCATATCATCTCTAGCTGATATCATCAATATTTCATATCATCTCATCTCTATCTCATATCATCTGTATCTCATCTCATCTCATATCATCTCTATCTCATATCATCTATATTTCATATCATCTCTATCTCATATCATCTCTATCTCATCTCATATCATCTCTATCCCATATCATCTCTCTCTCATATCATCTCTATCTCAAATCATCTCTATCTCATCTCATATCATCTCTATCTCTATCTCTATATCATCTCATATCATCTCTATCTCATCTCATATCATCTCTATCTCATCTCATCTCTATCTCATATCATCTCTATCTCATCTCATATCATCTCATCTCTATCTCATATCATCTCTATCTCATCTCATATCATCTCTATCTCATATCATCTCATCTCTATCTCATATCATCTCATCTCTATCTCATATCATCTCTATCTCATCTCATATCATCTCTATCTCATCTCATCTCTATCTCTATCTCATCTCTATCTCATCTCATATCATCTCTATCTTATATCATCTCTATCTCATCTCATATCATCTCTATCTCATATCATCTCATCTCTATCTCATCTCATATCATCTCTATCTCATCTCATATCATCTCTATCTCATCTCATCTCTATCTCATCTCATATCATCTCTATCTTATATCATCTCATCTCTATCTCATATCATCTCTATCTTATATCATCTCTATCTCATCTCTATCTCATATATCATCTCTATCTCATATCATCCCATCTCTATCTCATATCATCTCTATCTCATCTCATATCATCTCTCTCATATCATCTCTATCTTATATCATCTCTATCTCATCTCATATCATCTCTATCTTATATCATCTATATTTCACATCATCTCATCTCATCATCTCTATCTCATATCATCTCATCTCTATCTCATATCATCTCATCTCTATCTCATCTCATATCATCTCTATCTCATCTAATATCATCTCTATCTCATATCATCTCTATCTTATCTTATCTCATCTCATCTCATCTCATCTCTATCTCATATCATCTCATCTCTATCTCATATCATCTCATCTCTATCTCATCTCATCTCTATCTCATCTCATCTCATCTCTATCTCATCTCTATCTCATCTCATCTCATCTCTATCTTATATCATCTATATTTCATATCATCTCATCTCTATCTCATCTCATATCATCTCTATCTCATCTCATATCATCTCTATCTCATCTCATCTCTATCTCATCTCATCTCATCTCTATCTTATATCATCTATATTTCATATCATCTCATCTCTATCTCATCTCATCTCTATCTCATCTCATCTCATATCATCTCTAGCTGATATCATCAATATTTCATATCATCTCATCTCTATCTCATATCATCTATATCTCATCTCATCTCATATCATCTCTATCTCATATCATCTATATTTCATATCATCTCTATCTCATATCATCTCTATCTCATCTCATATCATCTCTATCCCATATCATCTCTATCTCATATCATCTCTATCTCAAATCATCTCTATCTCATCTCATATCATCTCTATCTCTATCTCTATATCATCTCATATCATCTCTATCTCATCTCATATCATCTCTATCTCATCTCATCTCTATCTCATATCATCTCTATCTCATCTCATATCATCTCATCTCTATCTCATATCATCTCTATCTCATCTCATATCATCTCTATCTCATATCATCTCTATCTCATGTTGGGACCAATAGGGGGCGTGTTTGAGTTATCAGCTTTTAAGAAACTGAATTCTTGACATCAATAGAATTATTAATGTGAGTAACAATTATTAATGATTATTAATAATAACGGGGCACCACCCTGCGAACAGGGACCGATAACCAAACGATAAAACTAAGTCTCATAATTAGTGTTCACTCATAATGTCAATAGTCGGGTACGACTATACATTCAAAGTGACAGTGAAGGATTGAATTCGAGCACAGACTACTAGATACAGATTATTACATACATATGCACCATTAATCACAGACGACTGCTCCTTAAAGTATAACAGGGTTTATTAAATCAGAATAATAAATGATCAGATCAATTAATATTGCAACCAACAAACGTTATCATACAATTTTATATGCCTAATACCTAAAGAAAAGAATAAAATGGGTGAGGGTGTATATATGTAAGAGAGTGTGTGTGTGTGTGTGTGTGTGTGTGGTATGTGTGAAACGAGGGCTTAACGCTACCTCTCAACCACCACCAGATGGCGTAGTCGAGTGACTTGGGCAAAAAGGTGGATGGGCTGCTGTATGTAACCACGTGTGTCTGTGCACCACGTGTGTGTGTGTGGGTTAGGAGAGAGGCGAGCAAAGGTGGGGGTCATGAATCAAGCTTCTGCGTGTAGTGAGAATGAGGATCGCTGATCATATCTCCCACAAACTGCCGTTGTCGCGTCGCGAACTACCGTCAGCTGTGCACGATATGATCGCGATTCCACACTTCACTTACAGAGCTGATTTAATGAAGAGAGAAATCCCACACGAAGTGAAATAAAATTAATGAAAGTAATCCCCAAATAAACAGATCTTCCTAACTGCTGTGGGATGAGCGTCTGTTTCTTATCACGTCTCTTAAGCAATAATAACAAAATACTACATCCACTAGCAGCGACTGATCTTAAGGCAGACAGTTACGACAGGAAATACACAATATATATAGCGGGACTCCATGGTCCGCGATAATTGCGCAATGACGCGGTGTAACAAGACAGTGATTGAACACAACAGGGTGCGGGAATAATAACACATAAATGAATAAGCTAATGCCAATGCTAAGCTAGTGCTAAGCTATTGCTAAGCTATGCCCAAGATGCAATGAACCTTACTTGGTGAAGTTTCATTCGGTGGGGCTCGTTCCCGTGGTGGGAATCGATCAGTCCTCGAGTGTGGGCTCGGCAGCGCGGCGTTTGAGCAAGCGCAGACTGAGTAGCTCGGAGCTCGATCGCTCCCGGTCGCGTGGCTCGCTCTGGAGTGGACGCAGACTGAGCTGACATCGGCGCGGCGTTTGAGCTGGCGCGGATAGGGTCGGACCTCTGTAGCGCGGCTCGCTCTGGAGCACGCGGGTCCGCTCTGTTCTCGCTGCAGCAGGGACAGTGAAACTTCGGGTGAGACGCCGTGATCCGTGCGGTTCCCGGTAATCATCGGTTGCGGAAGGGGTTAGTCCTCGTCTTCCTGCCGGAGGATTTGATGAGGACTCGCGGTCCTCATCGGGGGACTTCTGTTGTCAGCGTGGCGCTGGGGGGGGAAAGAAGGGCCCGGTGCCTCTTCTGGCCCCAGGACGAAGTCCAGAGGGAAGAGAGCGTTGGTGTGCTCCCTGCTCGACGGAGGTCGAAGGGAAAAAGCGTGGAGGTGTGGGTTGCAGTTAGTTTTGTTGAACAGTGGCTGAACCACAGGGGTCCTGTTGCTGTCTTGGCTCTCGGCCATCTCATATCATCTCTATTTCATATCATCTCTATCTCATATCATCTCTATCTCATATAATCTCTATCTCATATCATCTCTATCATCTCATATCATCTCTATCTCATATCATCTCTATCTCATATCATCTCTATCTCATCTCATATCATCTCTATCTCATATCATCTCTATCTCATATCATCTCTATCTCATATCATCTCTATCTCATCTCATATCATCTCTATCTCATATCATCTCGATCTCATATCTCTGTCTCATATCATCTCTATCTCATCTAATATCATCTCTATCCCATATCATCTCTATCTCATATCATCTCTATCTCAAATCATCTCTATCTCATCTCATATCATCTCTATCTCTATCTCTATATCATCTCATATCATCTCTATCTCATCTCATATCATCTCTATCTCATCTCATATCATCTCTATCTCATCTCATATCATCTCATCTCTATCTCATCTCATCTCTATCTCATATCATCTCTATCTCATCTCATCTCATCTCTATCTCATATCATCTCTATCTCATCTCATATCATCTCATCTCATATCATCTCTATCTCATCTCATATCATCTCATCTCATCTCATCTCTATCTCATCTCATGTCATCTCTATCTCATCTCATATCATCTCATCTCTATCTCATATCATCTCTATTTCATATCATCTCTATCTCATCTCATATCATCTCATCTCATCTCATATCATCTCTATCTCATCTCATGTCATCTCTATCTCATCTCATATCATCTCATCTCTATCTCATATCATCTCTATCTCATCTCATATCATCTCTATCTCATCTCATATCATCTCTATTTCATAACATCTCTATCTCATATCATCTCTATCTCATATCATCTCTATCTCATATCATCTCTATCTCATCTCATCTCTATCTCATCTCATATCATCTCTATCTCTATCTCATATCATCTCTATCTCATATCATCTCTATCTCATCTCATATCATCTCTATCTCATATCATCTCTATCTCATATCTCTATCTCATATCATCTCTATCTCATCTCATATCATCTCTATCCCATATCATCTCTATCTCATATCATCTCTATCTCATATCATCTCTATCTCATATCATCTCTATCTCATCTCATGTCATCTCTATCTCATATCATCTCTATCTCATATCATCTCTATCTCATCTCATATCATCTCTATCTCATATCATCTCTATCTCATATCATCTCTATCTCATATCATCTCTATCTCATCTCATATCATCTCTATCTCATATCATCTCGATCTCATATCTCTGTCTCATATCATCTCTATCTCATCTAATATCATCTCTATCCCATATCATCTCTATCTCATATCATCTCTATCTCAAATCATCTCTATCTCATCTCATATCATCTCTATCTCTATCTCTATATCATCTCATATCATCTCTATCTCATCTCATATCATCTCTATCTCATCTCATATCATCTCATCTCATATCATCTCATCTCTATCTCATCTCATCTCTATCTCATATCATCTCTATCTCATCTCATATCATCTCATCTCTATCTCATATCATCTCTATCTCATCTCATATCATCTCATCTCATATCATCTCTATCTCATCTCATATCATCTCATCTCATCTCATCTCTATCTCATCTCATGTCATCTCTATCTCATCTCATATCATCTCATCTCTATCTCATATCATCTCTATTTCATATCATCTCTATCTCATCTCATGTCATCTCTATCTCATATCATCTCTATCTCATATCATCTCTATCTCATCTCATATCATCTCATCTCATCTCATATCATCTCTATCTCATCTCATGTCATCTCTATCTCATCTCATATCATCTCATCTCTATCTCATATCATCTCTATCTCATCTCATATCATCTCTATCTCATCTCATATCATCTCTATTTCATAACATCTCTATCTCATATCATCTCTATCTCATATCATCTCTATCTCATCTCATCTCTATCTCATCTCATATCATCTCTATCTCTATCTCATATCATCTCTATCTCATATCATCTCTATCTCATCTCATATCATCTCTATCTCATATCATCTCTATCTCATATCTCTATCTCATATCATCTCTATCTCATCTCATATCATCTCTATCCCATATCATCTCTATCTCATCTCATATCATCTCATCTCATCTCATATCATCTCTATCTCATCTCATGTCATCTCTATCTCATCTCATATCATCTCATCTCTATCTCATATCATCTCTATCTCATCTCATATCATCTCTATCTCATCTCATATCATCTCTATTTCATAACATCTCTATCTCATATCATCTCTATCTCATATCATCTCTATCTCATATCATCTCTATCTCATCTCATCTCTATCTCATCTCATATCATCTCTATCTCTATCTCATATCATCTCTATCTCATATCATCTCTATCTCATCTCATATCATCTCTATCTCATATCATCTCTATCTCATATCTCTATCTCATATCATCTCTATCTCATCTCATATCATCTCTATCCCATATCATCTCTATCTCATATCATCTCTATCTCATATCATCTCCATCTCATATCATCTCTATCTCATCTCATGTCATCTCTATCTCATATCATCTCTATCTCATATCATATCATCTCTAT
>CM051697.1:919508-937008 GCA_028022725.1 Lycodopsis pacificus | reverse complement strand
CAGTGAATTAGCAGTGAGTTAGTAGTGAGTTAGTAGTGAGTTAGCAGTGAGTTAGCAATGAGTTGGCACTAAGTTAGCAGTGAGTTAGCAGTGCGTTAGCAGTGAGTTAGTAGTGAGTTAGCAGTGAGTTTGCAGTGAGTTAGTAGTGAGTTAGCAATCAGTTGGCACTAAGTTAGCACTAAGTCAGCACTAAGTTAGCAATGAGTTAGCTGTGAGTTAGCAGTATGCAAATGCAATTCCTAAATTGGTGTTTCTGGTGTTGAGAGGAGACTAGATCCAACAGAAGACAACCTAATGGACACTCATTTAGACCAGAATGCATTGCAGCAGGTAGAGCGGTTGGATTCATTTTAAACAGACTGATATCATCAGTTTCAAGCAATTTCTTCTGGAAATGCAAATACACACTTATATACTCAATATTTGACCTGTAATCAGCCAGTGTGTCTGTCTGACTAACACTCTACCTGTCTATCTGTCTACCTGTCTGTCTCTCTGAGCTGTAGCGGCAGCAGCTCATGTGACTCATCAGACTGAGGATGTGACTCTAATCACACATGTAGCTACTGTGTGTTTCATGTACTGTGGATATCATGTACTGTACATATCTATATATGTATATCAATATATATAGATATACATATCTATATATATTTGTATATATATATACGTGTGTATATATATATTGTATGTTTATATATACATACCTATATATATACATATATATATATATATATATATATATACATACCTATATATATACATACCTATATATATATACATATATATATATATATACATACCTATATATATACATACCTATATATATATATACACGTATATATATATATATATATATACATACCTATATATATATATACATACATCACTACATGTGTCTCTTTCCACATCTGGTTCTTTGGGGGGAAAAACAGCAGATTAGGGAGCCGGACTGAACCATCACACGGTTTCTATAGGGGTGCTTTGTTATCTGGAGACTATATTTCTTCTTTAACACGAGACAACTTGTGATTCTCATATATATCAATTATAATGTTCATCAACACGTGTCGAGCCTTTATTGAGCAGATTAATTAAATTATGATTGAACTGGTTTCATTGACCTCCTCTCATTGACTCGTGCCCCTCCCCCCTCCCGTGTGTGAGGAGTGGTACGGCCCAGTTAAGGGGGGGGGGGGGGGGGGGCTGTGGCAGAGCAGACCGAGCCGAGCCGAGGCAGGCTGTGTGGACCGGTGGAGCTCTCTGATCTCTCTGCTCTGGATTATTCTGGATACTCTGGACCCTCCTCGTGCTGGATCCACCGGACCTCCACTCCATACGGCTCTCATGTGACGAGGAGAAGAAAGGAAGCAGCGCGTGGGACTGTGGATTTAAATTACCGACTGGACTTTTTCCTGCGCGTTTGTCCAGGTAAGACCGGAGGAGCTCTCTGGAGGTCTACGGGTTTGGGGGGTTCGTCCAGGTCCTGGGTTGAGGATCCATTGGTGGAGGTCGAGGAGGGGGGGGGGGTGTATGTGTGGATGTTTTGGGGGAGAAAACGCCTCGCCTCCCGCCGCATCACCGCTCATCTGATACTTCTGCTCCGCGTTTTTCTGCGCGTGGAAGCCTCCTCTCTGGTTCTGGTTCTCTTCTTCCAGCAGCCGGGATCGAACCCGCGGAGCGGCTCGCGCTCCGCCCTCCGTCCATTTAAACGGGGAAGATTCGGTGCGTAAAATAGGCGTTTAGTGGCTGCAAATGTGTGTTTTTCTGTGTGTGTGTGTGTGTGTGTGTGTGTGTGTGTGTGTGTGTGTGTGTGTGTGTGCGTGTGTGGTGGGGGAGAGTAGTGGGGGAGGAGAAGGGGGGGCAGTGAGGCTCCTAGACGCGGATCCATTAAAGAAGAACAAAGGGGGGAGGCAGCAGAAAAACGCTTAAAACCGGAGCTGAAACACCGTAAAAAACCGTGCAGACGTCGCTCCGCGTGCGCTGCGGGAATCACCGCAACAACAAAAAAAACGATCGATCAGTGTGATGTATGACCGGATGGATCCTAAAATATGACAGCAGGACGATCAGCTGATCGATACACTGTGATCAGTGACGTCACACAGGATCGATATAAATACATCATCATGTGATCAATGAGTGATCAGGAGGGAGGAGCTTAAAGACGAGCCACACGTGACCAAGGGTCTGATCGATCACATTGATTGATGAACCAAGACAAAATGGAGATGAATGTATTATTATTGATTTATTGACTCTGGAGCAGTTCATCTGATCGATCATCAGTTGATCCGTTTATGATTTCAGCTCTTTGGCTCTGAAGACGTCGCCTCGGTCCTAAAGTATCACTTTCACAACGTTTATCAATTGATCATGAACATAACCCATCAGAGTGATCATTATGGATCATTATGGATCCATAGTGATCATTATGGATCCATAATGATCACTATGGATCCATAGTGATCATCAATGATCCATCAACAGCTGATTCTACGTGATTATTAAAGGAGACGACTTCTCTGACATGTTATTGCATCAAAATAACAAAGAAGAAGAAACATCAATGAAACAGTTATAAAGAATCAAAAGTCTCAAATAAAATAAATATATAAAAAATATTATTAATAACAAATGAAAGTTATCACTAAGATGAAAGTAAATCAATAATAAACAATAAGAAGGAAAATGAATAGATGAAGAATAAAATGGTTAAACAGACGAGGCAACAATAACGCTCCATCAGCTGATATCTGATCAATAACCAGATCAGTCATGTGATCAGTTTAATAAGAGATAAGACGGTGACATGACCACGGGGGGGGGGGGGAGAAGAGGCTGACCCTCATCAATAACTTCATGTTTGTTGATTCTAATAATCAATAATAATCAACAGCTGCTGTTTGAAAACGTGTGATTGATTCGACAGCTGATCAGGTGTGGAGCTCACCTGTCACCTGAAGCTCCGCCTCCATCCAGCCCCTCCCATCAATGATTCATAATTCATATGAACCCAGTTCATTCATGAAACACAAGCCCCGCCCACCGGCCAGAGTCACCGCAAACAGACAAAACATCTGGAAATACATATTGATTTATTTCAAGGCCTGGAGAAGTTTTGGAAGTATAAATGAATGCATTACTTGAACGATGAGTCACCTCGTCGCTCTGAACATGTTTTATTAAACATCAGACTCCGTGAAACACTTCATGAGTTCATGCGACGGCAGGGGAAGGAAGTCGCATCTTTTTTTGGGGGCAGTTGTTGCCCCCGCTGACTGAGATCCAGGGCATTTTCAAAGAATTGGGGGCATTTTTTGAAACTTGTGAAATAACATTTAACCTCAAAATAATAAATATACTTATGAGGCTTACAGTATGTGAGCAATTGTCATCAAATGGCAATAAGACTATTAGGCAGTAGTCTACACATTCAAAGTGTTTTAACAAAATCAGACAATCCATTTTATTCTTATTTCTTTGTGGTTATTTATTGTTATTATTAAATGTTTTAAACAACTATTAACAGTTATTAGGTCAACGGTGCCTTGATTACATATACATCAGTCATTGTATGGAATTATTGAGAAAAACATTTTTATATCACCTTAAACATTTAAAAAATGTGCCATTTGAAGGTACAAATCCAGTTCAGAGTTCTTACTCAGTGACATATCTCAGTTGACTGTCAGTCAGGTGTTATTCATGAGCAAACCACAGAATAAACACACTTTAGCTGTATTTTCCCTTGAACTCACGAGATGCAGGCAGCATGTTTCATACTTAATGTGAATATGATTCATTTAATCTAATTTCCATTATGCAATATGTATACTTTGTTGGCATCTTATTCTGAAAACCGGATGTTGGTCTGAAAGACCGGATGTTGTCTCACGGTAATCTTTCCGCTAACTTTCAAAGTCCTTCGCTCGCTCCCGATCTGCACCGTCTGAATGAGTTTACCGTGAATCTCAGGATATAACGCTCGGTGCACTGACACGTGAGAGTCTGCTGAGTCGACCGCGGTCTCGCAGTCACAGGTCTGACGAAGAAGCGCTCCGTGTTTTTATTCGTTTAGAAAGTTCGGGGGCATTTTTTACTCCTCCTAGTGATATCGGGGGGCAAAATGAAATTTCTTAGGGGCAGTTTTGCCCTTTGCCCTCGTGTGTTTCCGACGCTGTGTGACGTCGATGTGAACCAGAGCTTACTACCTTCATTACCCTTATTACCCTTACTACCTTTATCACCTTTATTACCCTTACTACCTTCATTACCCTTATTACCCTTACTACCTTCATTACCCTTATTACCCTTACTACCTTTATCACCTTTATTACCCTTACTACCTTCATTACCCTTACTACCTTCATTACCCTTATTACCCTTACTACCTTCATTACCCTTATTACCCTTACTACCTTCATTACCCTTACTACCTTCATTACCCTTATTACCCTTACTACCTTCATTACCCTTATTACCCTTACTACCTTTATCACCTTTATTACCCTTACTACCTTCATTACCCTTATTACCCTTACTACCTTCATTACCCGTATTACCCTTACTACCTTTATCACCTTTATTACCCTTACTACCTTCATTACCCTTATTACCCTTACTACCTTTATCACCTTTATTACCCTTACTACCTTCATTACCCTTACTACCTTTATTACCCTTACTACCTTTATCACCTTTATTACCCTTACTACCTTTATTACCCTTACTACCTTTATCACCTTTATTACCCTTACTACCTTCATTACCCTTACTACCTTTATTACCCTTATTACCCTTACTACCTTCATTACCCTTATTACCCTTACTACCTTTATCACCTTTATTACCCTTACTACCTTCATTACCCTTATTACCCTTACTACCTTTATCACCTTTATTACCCTTACTACCTTCATTACCCTTACTACCTTTATTACCCTTACTACCTTTATCACCTTTATTACCCTTACTACCTTCATTACCCTTATTACCCTTACTACCTTTATCACCTTCATTACCCTTACTACCTTCATTACCCTTACTACCTTCATTACCCTTACTACCTTTATTACCCTTACTACCTTTATCACCTTTATTACCCTTACTACCTTCATTACCCTTACTACCTTTATTACCCTTACTACCTTTATCACCTTTATTACCCTTACTACCTTCATTACCCTTACTACCTTTATTACCCTTATTACCCTTACTACCTTTATTACCCTTACTACCTTTATTACCCTTATTACCTTCACGATCTTTATTTCAACGTATTCACAGTTCGATCATGTGTGGACGTCGGAGGAGGAAGATCAGGAGTCACATCGAGTCATATCTTTATGAATGAATCAACGTGTGTGTGTGTGTGTGTGTGTGTGTGTGTGTGATGTCTCTTGGTCATCCCAGGTATCCTCCATATTAGAAATCCATCACTGCTACTTATTATGGGATGTTGATCATACGTGTGTGTGTAATAGACTCTAAAGCACTTTGTCTTACTTTAACACACACACATCAATGTTTATTACGACACAATTAGACTCAAAAATACACACACACCCACACACACATGCTGAGTCAGTGATAGTCAGCGCTGAGGAAATGCTGAGTCAGCAGAAAGAGAAACAGACTCTGATATGATGTTTTCATCCTGCAGAGTTCACCTCCGTCTGTCTGTCTGCTTTAGATATTACACACACACGCACGCACACGCACTCACTCACTCACTCACTCACTCACTCACTCACTCACTCACTCACTCACTCAGGATGAGCTGAGGAACCAGCAGGAAACAATCAGCTGACACCTTCACTTCCTCTCTCGATGGCTCCTGACCTCCAGCAGCTGGACCTGTGTGTGTGTGTGTGTGTCTTTCTGTGTCTATGTCTGTGTGTGTGTGTGTGTGTTTTTCTGTGTGTGCATGTGTGTCTGTGTCTGTGTGTGTGAGAGAGTGTGTCTCATCCTTGGAGAGGTCAGGGTCAAACATATTCATCTGTGTGTGTGTGTGTGTGTCTCTGTTTCTATGTCTGTGTGTGTGTGTGTGTGTGTGTCTGTTTCTATGTCTGTGTGTGTGTGTTTCTATGTCTGTGTGTGTGTGTGTGTGTGTTTCTATGTCTGTGTGTGTGTGTGTGTGTGTCTGTGTGTTTCTATGTCTGTGTGTGTGTGTGTGTGCGTGTGTGTGTGTGCGTGTGTGTCTGTGTGTGTGTGTGTGTGTTTCTGTGTCTGTGTGTGTGTGTGTGTGTGTGCGTGTGTGTCTGTGTGTGTGTGTGTGTGTTTCTATGTCTGTGTGTGTGTGTGTGCGTGTGTGTGTGTGTGTGTGTCTGTGTGTCTGTGTGTGTGTGTGTGTGTGTGTTTCTATGTCTGTGTGTGTGCGTGTGTGTGTGTGTGTGTGCGTCTGTGTGTGTGTGCGTCTGTGTGCGTGTGTGCGTGTGTGTCTGTGTGTGTGTGCGTGTGTGTGTGTGTGTGTGTGTGCGTCTGTGTGCGTGTGTGTCTGTGTGTGTGTGTGTGTGTGTGTGTGTGCGTGTGTGTGCGTGTGTGGTGTGTCTGCGTGTGTGTGCGTGTGTGTGTGTGTGTGTGTGTGCGTCTGTGTGTGTGTGTGTGTGTGTGTGTGTGTGCGTGTGTGTGTGTCTGTGTGTGTGTGTGTGTGTGTGTGTGTGTGTGTGTGCGTGTGTGTGTGTGTGTGTGCGTGCGTGTGTGTCTGTGTGTGTGTGTGTGTGTGTGTGGGGTACATACTTACACACGTGCTGCAGGATGAACAGTAGAAATATACCAAAGTAAATAAAGGTTGTGCCTCATTAATTGTTCCTTTAATGAAGAGAGCTGAGCTTCTGTTTAATCTCCATCTGTTGTCGCCACCAGATGTCAAACAGAAAACCTCTACAATGTATCAACACCACATGATGGATGAGAAAGTATCCGCTCTTTAATTATTCATAAGTAATGATTCATTCATTTAACTAGAGGTTCAAATGAACCAGTATTTAGTTTTTACGGGTGTGTGCAGACATTAGTGACCTGGTTGTAGCGAGCTAGCTAACCCAGCTATGTTCCAAATGTAACGTTATCTCACCCGATGTGTTTCACACAGCGACTCTTTATGATCATCAGAAGGGGCGGGGCTTCACCTCTCTATGGCGGGTAGCATTCATCGGATATTCATCGTCAGACGGGTGAACGTCAGCTGCTTCAACATTCTGAGAATATTCACCAGTTTGTCTGATCGGCTTTAACCTGTGTGTGTGTGTGTGTGTGTGTGTGTGTGTTATGCTGCGTTCACACCAAACGCGTCGGAAATTTGACGCGTGTCTAGATTACATACAAAGTCTGTGCACAGACGCCATGAGACTGCCGCGAATCTGCCATGGACGCGAATCCGCGTCAAACGCCAAATCACCTCGACGTCAAATCGGCAAATCATTTGGTGGTTATTTCGGAGTCCCTTTTTGTCGGTTTATTGCTGTTAAAATCAGCCCGCCCCTCTCCGGCGCGTGATTGACCGCCGTTTTGACCGGCGCCGCGATGGACGCAAATATGCGGCGCGATGAATTCACGGCGCGTTTGGTGTGAACGCAGCATCAGGGTGGAGTCCTACAGCGCTGCTCTTTTTAGACATTAAAGAATAGGGGGGGGAATCGATACAGCATAGTATCGCGATATTTTGCGTGGCGTTATTGTAGCGATACATGGACACCAAGTATCGATCTTTTATTATATAAACTATAAAAAAGTTTAAAAAAAACCCCAAAAAACAAATAATTGCTTCTTCAGTCCACTAGATGGCGCTGAGTTGTTTTCTGGTGTGATTGGTAGGAAGTTGGTCAAAACAAAGAGACGTGACCTCACAACAGGGTTCAACCTGCCAACAGCAGCTCATCAGAGAGAGCATCACACGTTCCACTGAGTTATACAACTAATATCATACTTATACAAGTTATAGTTCATATACTGAGTTATATAACTAATATCATACTTATACAAGTTATAGTTCATATGCTGAGTTATATAACTAACATCATACTTATACAAGTTATAGTTCATATACTGAGTTATATAACTAACATCATACTTATACAAGTTATAGTTCATATACTGAGTTATATAACTAATATCATACTTATACAAGTTACAGTTCATATACTGAGTTATATAACTAACATCATACTTATATAAGTTATAGTTCATAGGCTGAGTTATATAACTCTAATATCATACTTATACAAGTTATAGTTCATATGCTGAGTTATATAACTCTAACATCATACTTATACAAGTTACAGTTCACATGCTGAGTTATATAACTAATATCATACTTATACAAGTTATAGTTCATATGCTGAGTTATATAACTCTAACATCATACTTATACAAGTTACAGTTCATATACTGAGTTATATAACTAATATCATACTTATACAAGTTATAGTTCATATACTGAGTTATATAACTAATATCATACTTATACAAGTTATAGTTCATATACTGAGTTATATAACTAATATCATACTTATACAAGTTACAGTTCATATACTGAGTTATATAACTAATATCATACTTATACAAGTTATAGTTCATATACTGAGTTATATAACTCTAATATCATACTTATACAAGTTACAGTTCATATGCTGAGTTATATAACTAATATCATACTTATACAAGTTATAGTTCATATACTGAGTTATATAACTAATATCATACTTATACAAGTTATAGTTCATATGCTGAGTTATATAACTCTAATATCATACTTATACAAGCTATAGTTCATATGCTGAGTTATATAACTCTAACATCATACTTATACAAGTTACAGTTCATATACTGAGTTATATAACTAATATCATACTTATACAAGTTATAGTTCATATGCTGAGTTATATAACTCTAATATCATACTTATACAAGTTATAGTTCATATGCTGAGTTATATAACTCTAACATCATACTTATACAAGTTATAGTTCATATACTGAGTTATATAACTCTAATATCATACTTATACAAGTTATAGTTCATATGCTGAGTTATATAACTCTAACATCATACTTATACAAGTTATAGTTCATATGCTGAGTTATATAACTAATATCATACTTATACAAGTTATAGTTCATATGCTGAGTTATATAACTCTAATATCATACTTATACAAGTTATAGTTCATATGCTGAGTTATATAACTCTAACATCATACTTATACAAGTTACAGTTCATATACTGAGTTATATAACTCTAATATCATACTTATACAAGTTATAGTTCATATACTGAGTTATATAACTCTAATATCATACTTATACAAGCTATAGTTCATATGCTGAGTTATATAACTCTAACATCATACTTATACAAGTTATAGTTCATATGCTGAGTTATATAACTCTAATATCATACTTATACAAGCTATAGTTCATATGCTGAGTTATATAACTCTAACATCATACTTATACAAGTTATAGTTCATATGCTGAGTTATATAACTCTAACATCATACTTATACAAGTTATAGTTCATATGCTGAGTTATATAACTAATATCATACTTATACAAGTTATAGTTCATATACTGAGTTATATAACTCTAATATCATACTTATACAAGTTATAGTTCATATGCTGAGTCCACACGTTTGCATGTAGTTCAGTTGGACTGTGTAGTGACACAAACAATTCAGTTTGTCAGGTTCATGCAACATTTATATTATTATTATATTGTTATTATATTATTATTATATGTTGTTGGTCCGTCTGTCTGCTTGACGATCATATTCTGCTGCAATAAAAATGATTGAAGTGAGAAGAACAGACTGAAAACTTGATCTTATTAATAAAACATGTTGACAGTTTTCCTTTGGGGACATCATGTGAAGTTCAAAAAAGTAATAAATCCCAATATATGTTATCGTGATAATATCGGGTAGGGTTGGGTATCGTTTGGGTTTTTCCGGTACCGGTGCTAAAACGATACTTTTAAAACGATACCGGTGCCTGAACCGATACTTTTTTCTTCAAATTGAACAATATATTAACTGTTAAAGTTTACTACAAATATAAATAAATCAAAACACTTGGCTTCAAACTACAGCTTCAAGCTTTTTAACTTCAAACTATGAACAATATATTAACTGTGAACAGTTTACAGTTTACTTAAATAAATAAAAATAAATACAAAACACACACACACACTCTGTACATCATCGTCCTGCACATGACAACAACAACAACAACAACGCTGCTGCTGCTGCTGCTGGTGATCCTGGCTCTACTGTCCAGGTTGTTTAGTTTAGTTTACTAGTTGTTACTAGTCTATTCTATTCTAGCTTATTTTTTATGAATCTATTCCTTTCAATTCAATATCTGCTCTGTTATTGTATTGTACTGTAGATATTGTGCATTCCACACGTTATATTTTACTCTGTAAATTGCTGCTGCTTCAAACGAATTCCCCCTGAGGATAAATAAAGTTTACATCTATCTATCTATCTATCTATCTATCTATCTATCTATCTATCTATCTATCTATCTATCTATCTATCTATCTATCTATCTATCTATCTATCTATCTATCTATCCATCCATCTACACTGCAGCTTCAAACTTCAGCAATCATTTTTACAGAAATATGAGCATATTTTCCTTCTCTTGCAAAATAAGACCTCTCCTGACTTATTTCATTTTATTTGACCAGTTATTTTGCCACTACACCTCAAAGAAGAAGAAGAAGAAGAAGAAGGTTCCGCGTGCCTGTTGTTGTGCTTATGAGCGGCGGCGCTAAGGACCCGGATGTCGATGGAGGACGTCAGGAGCGGAGGACCGATGCTATCGTTAGCTGCTGCCAGGACGAGTCATCAGAGTCGTGTAAAAAAAAAGTATTTCAATCGGCTCAGGCACCGAAAGGAGGCACCGAAATCTGCGTTGCGTTTCGGTCCGGTAGATGCTGGACGTATAGGAACCGGTTCCATACCGGCACCGGGTTGCGGTACCCAACCCTAATCGCGGGACCTCTGGTGATTCCCACCCCGACTGAAGAACCATGAACAGTTTTTCTTTTTGGCGTGTTTTTGTTGGATGTGGGTCAGTTTTGTGGTCATGTGACTGTTCTCCAGTGAAGGAAACAAACACGCCGACTCATCTGTGTTTGTGTTCGACGCTCCTGTAGGAACGTAAAGTACGAGAGACTGAAATGATTTAAATCATCAGTCTGGTTTTAAATGCGACGACAGAGACGACTGGTTAATGAGGTCAGAGGTCAGGATGATGATTCAGAGTTAGTTATTGTCATACACAGATACACGGAATTGGACTCGTGCATTTAACCCATCCCGAGCTTATTGGGAGCAGTGAGGGGTTCAGGGTCTTGCTCAGGGTCATCGAACTGGACAACCCTCTCTACCACGGCCGCCCCATCGTCATCATCATCATCATCATCATCATCATCATGATGATGATGATGATGATGATGATGATTTATTTCCACAGCGTGATGACTAAAAGCCTTCTTGTTCTTTTATAAGAGAGACACTTAAAAAACACCGTTTACTTTGGAAACTGCATTAGCTGCTAAGCAACAGAACTCTAAACGAGGACCTTTTGACGCTCACTCTGATTATTTCCTGTTTTATATTGTCCAGAATATCAGAACCACTCAGAGACTAGGTCCTCCAGAGACTAGGTCCTCCAGAGACTAGACCCAGAGACTAGACCCAGAGACTAGGTCCTCCAGAGACTAGACCCAGAGACTAGACCCAGAGACTAGGTCCTCCAGAGACTAGACCCAGAGGCTAGACCCAGAGGCTAGGTCCTCCAGAGACTAGACCCAGAGACTAGACCCAGAGACTAGACTCAGAGACTAGACTCAGAGACTAGGTCCAGAGACTAGACCCAGAGACTAGGTCCAGAGACTATGTTCTGCTGCTGCAGCCAGTGGGAACGCGCTTCCTGTCAGTTCATCCAATGTTTACAGTTTACTTTGGGCCGAAACATCACTGAACTCAACTACAAGGCTGAAAACAGTTAATAGTGAAACCGTAGTTATTTACATGTGAGATGTGTCACATTTTATTGGAGTTGAAGCGCTAAAAGCAGTTGAAGTGTCAGCGAGAGTTAAAGCTCTTTCAAGGATGTGAAGTGTCTTTTTGTACCAAAGTGGGAAAAAAATAGAATTTTTAGTTTCAGGTTTAATTGTGTTGATTGTATCTAAGCTCTGAAAGCAGTTGAAGTGTAAATGGTGACAGCAGGTGACGCGTCGTTTGAAGTGTCGCAGATGGTTTGAAGTGTCGCAGATGGTTTGAAGTGTCGCAGATGGTTGAAGTGTCGCAGATGGTTTGAAGTGTCGCAGATGATTGAAGTGTCGCAGATGATTGAAGTGTCGCAGATGATTGAAGTGTCGCAGATGGTTTGACGTGTCGCAGATGGTTTGACGTGTCGCAGATGGTTTGACGTGTCGCAGATGGTTGAAGTGTCGCAGATAGTTTGACGTGTCGCAGATGGTTGAAGTGTCGCAGATGGTTTGACGTGTCGCAGATGGTTGAAGTGTCGCAGATGGTTGAAGTGTCGCAGATGGTTGAAGTGTCGCAGATGGTTGAAGTGTCGCAGATGGTTGAAGTGTCGCAGATGGTTGAAGTGTCGCAGATGGTTGAAGTGTCGCAGATGGTTGAAGTGTCGCAGATGGTTGAAGTGTCGCAGATGGTTGAAGTGTCGCAGATGGTTGAAGTGTCGCAGATGGTTGAAGTGTCGCAGATGGTTGAAGTGTCGCAGATGGTTGAAGTGTCGCAGATGGTTGAAGTGTCGCAGATGGTTGAAGTGTCGCAGATGGTTTGACGTGTCGCAGATGGTTGAAGTGATGCAGATGGTTTGACGTGTCGCAGAGTCGCAGATGGTTGAAGTGTCGCAGATGGTTGAAGTGTCGCAGATGGTTGAAGTGTCGCAGATGGTTTGACGTGTCGCAGATGGTTTGAAGTGTCGCAGATGGTTGAAGTGTCGCAGATGGTTGAAGTGTCGCAGATGGTTGAAGTGTCGCAGATGGTTGAAGAGTCGCAGATGGTTGAAGAGTCGCAGATGGTTTGACGTGTCGCAGAGGTTTGAAGTGTCGCAGATGGTTGAAGTGTCGCAGATGGTTGAAGTGTCGCAGATGGTTGAAGTGTCGCAGATGGTTGAAGTGTCGCAGATGGTTGAAGAGTCGCAGATGGTTGAAGAGATGCAGATGGTTGAAGTGTCGCAGATGGTTTGACGTGTCGCAGATTCGCAGATAGTTGAAGTGATGCAGATGGTTTGATGTGTCGCAGATGGTTTGACGTGTCGCAGAGGTTTGAAGTGTCGCAGATGGTTGAAGTGTCGCAGATAGGTAAAAAGATGTGAGAACTAAAAATGAAATGTTAAAAATAACCGTATTTGTTGTGAAAATGCCAACACAGCGATTGTCTAAACGTTTGTGTCCACCTGGTGAACGTCGGTCCAACAGAAGAGGCCTTTCAGAGCTAGAAGACGTAAACATCTCTGGAGCTGCAGATGCGGTGACAGTAAAAAACCCACTTCAACCAAACATGTCGTAAACACTTCGAGTCGTTCACTTTCAGCCTCTAACAGATGTTTGTTTAAACTGAGACTCCAGAACCAACATGGCCGCCGCCGTAACTGCTCGGGGTCAGACGTGTTTAGATGTTCGCTGTCTCTGGTTTCCATCAGCTGATGCATTCAATTAAAAAAATAACATTTCAACCACCATCATGGTCATGTGACCAACAGTGTTTCCCTCTAATGAAATAACGTGAGATGGACTGATGATGATACTGCCTGTGTGGGCTACACACACACACACACACACACACACACACAGTTAATGGAGCAGTTATTCCTCTGGTTGTTATCGTGGAGTCAGATAATCATCGGCCAATCACATCCCTCCAGGCTCCATGACAAGAAATAGTCCCTCCGAAAAACTGCAAAATGTCATTTTTACACTTTCTGTTGTTGATTCAACCTGTTAATCGGGGATTTTTAGAGGAGCTGGTTACCTGTTAACTGACGTTATGCTAAGCTAGGCTATACAATGGTCAGGCAACAGCTACTTTGTACACAAGGTAAAACCAGAAAATCCCACGTGTCACCAGAGAGTGATTCGACTATTTGTTCCTTTTTCATATAAACGTTCACTAGAGAACCACGTCAAACCTGCATGTTTACATGTTTGCTTCAGAACACCGAGTGTGATGGGCAGCGTTTAATCTCAAGGTTTTATATATCTGTGTCCTCCGTGTCCTCTGTGTCTTCTGTCTCCTCCATCTCTTCTGTCTCCTCTGTCTCCTTCTTCTCTTCTATCTCCGCCGTGTCTTCTGTCTCCTCCGTCTCTTCTGTCTCCTCCGTGTCTGTAGATGTTGGATGATGTTCTGTCTCCGCCGTCTCCTCCGTCTCCTCCGTCTCTTCTGTCTCCTCCATCTCTTCCGTCTCTTCTGTCTCCTCCGTCTCCTCCATCTCCTCCGTCTCTTCTGTCTCCTCCATCTCTTCCGTCTCTTCTGTCTCCTCCGTCTCTTCTGTCTCCTCAGTCTCCTCCATCTCCTCCGTCTCTTCTGTCTCCTCCATCTCTTCCATCTCTTCTGTCTCCTCCGTCTCCTCTGTCTCCTCTGTCTCCTCCGTCTCCTCTGTCTCTTCTGTGTCCTCCGTCTCTTCTGTCTCCTCCGTGTCTGTAGATGTTGGATGATGTTCTGTCTCCTCCGTCTCTTCTGTCTCCTCCGTCTCCTCCGTCTCTTCTGTCTCCTCCGTGTCTTCTGTCTCCTCCGTCTCTTCTGTCTCCTCTGTGTCTGTAGATGTTGGATGATGTTCTGTCTCCGCCGTCTCCGCCGTCTCTTCTGTCTCCTCCATCTCTTCTGTCTCCTCCGTCTCCTCTGTCTCTTCTGTCTCCTCCGTCTCTTCTGTCTCCTCCGTGTCTGTAGATGTTGGATGATGTTCTGTCTCCTCCGTCTCTTCTGTCTCCTCCATCTCTTCTGTCTCCTCCATCTCTTCTGTCTCCTCCGTCTCTTCTGTCTCCTCCGTGTCTTCTGTCTCCTCCGTCTCTTCTGTCTCCTCCATCTCTTCTGTCTCCTCCATCTCTTCTGTCTCCTCCGTGTCTTCTGTCTCCTCCGTCTCTTCTGTCTCCTCCATCTCTTCTGTCTCCTCCATCTCTTCTGTCTCCTCCATCTCTTCTGTCTCCTCCATCTCTTCTGTCTCCTCCGTCTCTTCTGTCTCCTCCGTGTCTTCTGTCTCCTCCGTCTCTTCTGTCTCCTCCGTGTCTGTAGATGTTGGATGATGTTCTGTCTCCTCCGTGTCTTCTGTCTCCTCCGTCTCTTCTGTCTCCTCCATCTCCTCCATCTCTTCCGTCTCCTCCATCTCTTCTGTCTCCTCTGTCTCCTTCGTCTCTTCTGTCTCCTCCATGTCTGTAGATGTTGGATGATGTTCTGTCTCCTCCGTCTCTTCTGTCTCCTCCGTCTCTTCTGTCTCCTCCGTGTCTTCTGTCTCCTCCGTCTCTTCTGTCTCCGCCGTCTCCTCCGTCTCTTCTGTCTCCTCCATCTCTTCCGTCTCCTCGGTGTCTTCTGTCACCTCCGTCTCTTCTGTCTCCTCCGTGTCTTCTGTCTCCTCCGTCTCTTCTGTCTCCTCCGTCTCTTCTGTCTCCTCAGTCTCTTCTGTCTCTTCTGTCTCCTCCATCTCTTCCGTCTCTTCTGTCTCCTCCGTGTCTTCTGTCTCCTCCATCTCTTCCGTCTCTTCTGTCTCCTCCGTGTCTGTAGATGTTGGATGATGTTCTGTCTCTTCTGTCTCCTCCGTCTCCTCCGTCTCTTCTGTCTCCTCCGTGTCTTCTGTCTCCTCCGTCTCTTCTGTCTCCTCTGTGTCTGTAGATGTTGGATGATGTTCTGTCTCCGCCGTCTCCGCCGTCTCTTCTGTCTCCTCCATCTCTTCTGTCTCCTCCGTCTCCTCTGTCTCTTCTGTCTCCTCCGTCTCTTCTGTCTCCTCCGTGTCTGTAGATGTTGGATGATGTTCTGTCTCCTCCGTCTCTTCTGTCTCCTCCGTCTCTTCTGTCTCCTCCATCTCTTCTGTCTCCTCCATCTCTTCTGTCTCCTCCGTCTCTTCTGTCTCCTCCGTGTCTTCTGTCTCCTCCGTCTCTTCTGTCTCCTCCATCTCTTCTGTCTCCTCCGTCTCTTCTGTCTCCTCCGTCTCTTCTGTCTCCTCCGTCTCTTCTGTCTCCTCCGTGTCTGTAGATGTTGGATGATGTTCTGTCTCCTCCGTGTCTTCTGTCTCCTCCGTCTCTTCTGTCTCCTCCATCTCCTCCATCTCTTCCGTCTCCTCCATCTCTTCTGTCTCCTCTGTCTCCTTCGTCTCTTCTGTCTCCTCCATGTCTGTAGATGTTGGATGATGTTCTGTCTCCTCCGTCTCTTCTGTCTCCTCCGTGTCTTCTGTCTCCTCCGTCTCTTCTGTCTCCTCCGTGTCTTCTGTCTCCTCCGTCTCTTCTGTCTCCGCCGTCTCCTCCGTCTCTTCTGTCTCCTCCATCTCTTCCGTCTCCTCGGTGTCTTCTGTCACCTCTGTCTCTTCTGTCTCCTCCGTGTCTTCTGTCTCCTCCGTCTCTTCTGTCTCCTCCGTCTCTTCTGTCTCCTCAGTCTCTTCTGTCTCCTCCATCTCCTCCGTCTCTTCTGTCTCCTCCATCTCTTCCGTCTCTTCTGTCTCCTCCGTGTCTTCTGTCTCCTCCATCTCTTCCGTCTCTTCTGTCTCCTCCGTGTCTTCTGTCTCCTCCGTCTCTTCTGTCTCCTCCGTGTCTTCTGTCTCCTCCATCTCTTCCGTCTCTTCTGTCTCCTCTGTGTCTTCTGTCTCCTCCGTCTCTTCTGTGTCCTCCGTGTCTTCTGTCTCCTCCGTGTCTTCTGTCTCCTCCGTCTCTTCTGTCTCCTCAGTCTCCTCCATCTCCTCCGTCTCTTCTGTCTCCTCCATCTCTTCCATCTCTTCTGTCTCCTCCGTCTCCTCCGTCTCCTCTGTCTCTTCTGTCTCCTCCGTCTCCTCCATCTCCTCCGTCTCTTCTGTCTCCTCTGTGTCTGTAGATGTTGGATGATGTTCTGTCTCCTTCGTCTCTTCTGTCTCCTCCGTGTCTTCTGTCTCCTCCGTGTCTTCTGTCTCCTCCGTGTCTTCTGTCTCCTCCGTCTCTTCTGTCTCCTCTGTCTCCTCCATCTCCTCCGTCTCTTCTGTCTCCTCCATCTCTTCCGTCTCTTCTGTCTCCTCCGTGTCTTCTGTCTCCTCCATCTCTTCCGTCTCTTCTGTCTCCTTCGTGTCTGTAGATGTTGGATGATGTTCTGTCTCCTCCGTCTCTTCTGTCTCCTCCGTCTCCTCCGTCTCTTCTGTCTCCTCCGTGTCTTCTGTCTCCTCCGTCTCTTCTGTCTCCTCTGTGTCTGTAGATGTTGGATGATGTTCTGTCTCCGCCGTCTCTTCTGTCTCCTCCATCTCTTCTGTCTCCTCCGTCTCCTCTGTCTCTTCTGTCTCCTCCG
>CM051697.1:902008-914508 GCA_028022725.1 Lycodopsis pacificus | reverse complement strand
TGGTTCTTCTCCTCCTTGTTCTCCTTCTCATTCTTCTCCTCCTCCTTCTTCTTCTTCTCCTCCTTGTTCTCCTTCTCATTCTTCTCCTTCTTCTCCTTGTTCTCCTCCTTCTTCTTCTTCTTCTTCTTCTTCTTCTTCTTCTTCTTCTCCTCCTTTGTCTTGTTCTCCTCCTTCTTCTTCTTCTCCTTCTCCTTCTCCTTCTGTATTAATTATCAGACCTCCCCGTTCATATTATTATTGTTATTCTGCATGTTAATCAATCAATGGTTAAACGTTTCAGAGATTCCAGATAATTCACCAACGTGACATTTTTACGTGTTGTTTTTAATCTGGTCATATTTTGTGATATAAAACAGAGAAATTAAGAAAAGAATCACATCTGAACCAGAAAAGATTTGACATTTTGTTACTTGATAATGACGAAAAGACTGAATAGATCATGAAAACAGTTTTTATTGTTGACCGACTAAATGTTTCATCTCTAATTTGATCCCATGATTAATAAAGGAACTAAGGATGTTCCTTTAAACAACATATAGTTGTAAATGTCTTTGGTACCATCAGTATGTTAGCAACTTTGATTCTCTGGCGTTAGCTTAACTTCAGTGATTGATAGCATGCTAGGTCGCTAGCTTCAAGGATTGATAGCATGCTAGGTCGCTAGCTTCAATGATTGATAGCATGCTAGGTTGCTAGCTTCAGTGATTGATAGCATGCTAGGTCACTAGCTTCAGTCCCTAGCATGCGTGCTAGCTGGTAAGCTAACCTTCTGAATCAGTTTCAGGGTCTTTCTTCTCTCTGTGGTCTTGATGTTCTCTGTAACATTCTGCTCCTCTATGAAACAGAACCATGAAGACTAGAAGTAGAGAGAACTAGAACATGTCTTTAGTGCAGAACAACACAGTTATGATGACATCAATCATAATGTAAGCTATTATGTTGAGTAACAATAATACATCATCCTGAAATACATGAAAATGTTTCAGAGGAATAAAAAAATATCAGAGAAGAGAAAGTAAATTGTGCTCCGACAGAAGATGAACCGAGCCTCGTTTTAGTTTCTCGTGTCCTCTCTTTATTGATCAATGTGTCCCAGCTGAAAAACCAGCAGATACGAGATACGGAGCGCCGCTACAGCCGAGGGTTCAAATCCCACCGGAGACGCCCACGTACAGAAGATATTCAGCAGCGTTTTAAAGGAAAACCCTCCATTTAGTCTCCTTCACCACCAGATTTACATGAAACTGATTTCTAACGGTGTGTGTGTGTGTGCGTGTGCGTGTGCGCGTGCGCGTTTGTGTGTGTGTGTGTGTGTGTGTGTTGTCAATCAAACTTAAAGGGAGTAGAAGCGGCTGCCAGGATGAGAGTTAAGTTTCCATTCAGCTCAGTGTTACTGGAGCTGCTGAAGCTTTGTGAGAGAATCAGTGAGAAGACAGACGGAAACAGATCAATAACTCTATCAGATCACACACACACTGATAATCTCTACACTGTGTGTTGGAGACCTGCTTGTAAATAACACAAGGTTTTAAAGCTCCTCATCAGACTGGAGGTGAAGAATCAGAAGATCTTAAAGAGAAGAATAAAGTCAGGATATCGTAGCGTAAAGTCAGGATATCGTAGCGTAAAGTCAGGATATCGTAGCGTAAAGTCAGGATATCGTAGAGTAAAGTCAGGATATCGTAGAGTAAAGTCAGTATCTCGTAGCGTAAAGTCAGTATCTCGTAGAGTAAAGTCAGGATATCGTAGAGTAAAGTCAGGATATCGTAGCGTAAAGTCAGGATATCGTAGCGTAACGTCAGGATATCGTAGAGTAAAGTCAGGATATCGTAGAGTAAAGTCAGGATATCGTAGCGTAAAGTCAGGTTATCGTAGATTAACGTCAGGATATCGTAGAGTAAAGTCAGTATCTCGTAGCGTAAAGTCAGGATATCGTAGAGTAAAGTCAGGATATCGTAGCGTAAAGTCAGGATATCGTAGCGTAACGTCAGGATATCGTAGAGTAAAGTCAGGATATCGTAGAGTAACGTCAGGATATCGTAGAGTAAAGTAATTATCTCGGAGCGTAAAGTCAGGATATCGTAGAGTAAAGTCAGGATATCGTAGAGTAACGTCAGGATATCGTAGAGTAAAGTAATTATCTCGGAGCGTAAAGTCAGGATATCGTAGAGTAAAGTCAGGATATCGTAGAGTAACGTCAGGATATCGTAGAGTAACGTCAGGATATCGCAGAGTAAAGTCAGGATATCGTAGAGTAAAGTCAGGATATCGTAGCGTAAAGTCAGGATATCGTAGAGTAAAGTCAGGATATCGTAGCGTAAAGTCAGGATATCGTAGAGTAAAGTCAGGATATCGTAGAGTAAAGTCAGGATATCGTAGAGTAAAGTCAGGATATCGTAGAGTAAAGTGTGTTAAAGGGTCCTGATGGATGTTGACATCACCGTTTGGTCATATAGTGTAAATCATGTGTTTTTTAAAATATCCCTAACAGGCCCCTGTAGTTAAATGTCCTACCTGTCTCTCTCTGTAGTTAAATGACCTACCTGTCTGTCTCTCTGTAGTTAAATTACCTACCTGTCTGTCTCTCTCTGTAGTTAAATGTCCTACCTGTATGTCTCTCTCCACAGTCATGCCCCTTTGAAGCTGACTCCTCATCAGACCTGCAGCCAGCTCTCCTCTCCTCCTCCTCCCCTCCTCTCCTCCTCCATCCCTCCATCCTTTCCTCCTCTCTCTGTCCACCATGCTCCCTTCTTCCTCTCCTCTCCTCCTCTTCCTCCTCCTCTCCCTCCTCCTCCTCCTCCTCCTCTCCTCCCCCCTCCTCTCTGCCCCGGCTGCTCCTCCCCCTCCCCCCGTGGCGTCGGGCCGGGTGGTGTACCGAGCCTTTGACTCCTCCCTCACACACCTGACCGTCCACCGGAGGACAGGTGAGGTGTTCGTCGGCGCCGTCAACCGAGTGCTGAAGCTGTCGGCCAATCTGACGGAGCTGAGGAGTCACATGACCGGACCGGTGGAGGACAACGCCAAGTGTTACCCTCCGCCCAGCGTCAGGGCCTGTGCTCACAGGTTAGTGTGACCTGTCTGTCTGCACCTGTCTGTCTGCAGCTGTCTGTCTTTCTACACCTGTGTGTACCTGTCTGTCTACACCTGTCTGTCTTTCTACACCTGTGTGTACCTGTCTGTCTACACCTGTCTGTCTTTCTACACCTGTGTGTAACTGTCTGTCTACACCTGTCTGTCTTTCTACACCTGTGTGTACCTGTCTGTCTACACCTGTCTGTCTTTCTACACCTGTGTGTACCTGTCTGTCTACACCTGTCTGTCTTTCTACACCTGTGTGTACCTGTCTTTCTACACCTGTGTGTACCTGTCTGTCTACACCTGTCTGTCTTTCTACACCTGTGTGTACCTGTCTGTCTACACATGTCTGTCTTTCTACACCTGTGTGTACCGGTCTGTCTACACCTGTGTGTACCTGTCTGTCTACGCCTGTCTTTCTACACCTGTGTGTACCTGTCTGTCTACACCTGTGTGTACCTGTCTGTCTACACCTGTGTGTACCTGTCTGTCTACGCCTGTCTTTCTACACCTGTGTGTACCTGTCTGTCTACGCATGTCTTTCTACACGTCTTTCTTATACACCTGTCTTACTGTTTCATCTGTCTCACTGTGTTACTGTCTCGCTGCTTTACCTGTCTGTGTCCTCTTCTGTTCGTCTAACAGTCTCATCTCTCTGTCTACCTGCCTGTATAACGTCCCACCTGTCTGTCTGTCTTCCCTCAGACTGGAGTCGTCAGATAACGTGAATAAGCTCTTGCTGGTGGATTACACTGGGAACAGACTGGTGGCGTGCGGGTCGATCTGGCAGGGCGTCTGTCAGTTCCTCCGACTGGAAGATCTCTTCAAACTGGGAGAGCCGCATCACCGCAAAGAGCACTACCTGTCTGGAGCCAGAGAGGCTGATGGGATGGCAGGTAAGCTAGTGCAGAGGGGGCGGGGTCAAACACACCTGAACAGGTAGGAAGTTAAGACAAAGTATAGGTGGGACAGACTTTTTAAAAGGACTTTCAAACACCTCCAAGTTAGCAAAGTCCTAAATCTCATTAAGTCATTTTTATAACGAGCTAAGGTTAATTCTGGGTTGTCCAGACTACAGACAGGTCCAGGACGTGTTTAGCCTTAGCTTAGCACAGAGTTTGGAGCTATCTGCTGACCAACAACTGAAAGCGTCATCACAAAAATCCTGCTAACATTTATTACTTTATAAAAGCTAATGCTGCTTTACAAAAGCTAATGCTACTTTACAAAAGCTAATGCTACTTTACAAAAGCTAATGCTACATTACAAAAGCTAATGCTGCTTTTCAAAAGCTAATGCTACTTTACAACAGCTAATGCTGCTTTACAAAAGCTAATGCTACTTTACAACAGCTGATGCTACTTTACAAAAGCTAATGGTACTTTACAACAGCTAATGCTGCTTTACAAAAGCGAATGCTACTTTACAAAAGCTGATGCTACTTTACAAAAGCTAATGCTACTTTACAAAAGCTGATGCTACTTTACAAAAGCTGATGCTACTTTACAAAAGCTAATGCTACTTTACAACAGCTAATGCTCCTTTACAAAAGCGAATGCTACTTTACAAAAGCTGATGCTACTTTACAAAAGCTAATGCTACTTTACAAAAGCTGATGCTACTTTACAAAAGCTGATGCTACTTTACAAAAGCTGATGCTACTTTACAACAGCTAATGTTGCTTTACAAAAGCTAATGCTACTTTACAAAAGCTAATGTTGCTTTACAAAAGCTAATGCTACTTTACAAAAGCTGATGCGACTTTACAAAAGCTGATGCTACTTTACAAAAGCTAATGCTACTTTACAAATGCTACTTTACAAAAGCAAAACAAAACTAAAGATAATTCCTGAGATGGTCAGAAAAGCTAATACTAGCAGTAGCCTACTGCTAGCAAGCTAATCTGCTAGCCTGTTAACTGTTGTTTTACCAAAACGACGTTAAATTATGCTCTCTTTTTTTGTAACTCCAGGGAGTGTTTAGCCTAGCTGAGCACAAAGACTGGGAGCTTAGTTTATAACAGGATGGATCGGTGACTGGCTTGTAAGCTAACAATCCAACATGTAAATGTGACAGCTCTGGAGTTGTTAGACGGTGTATTTCTTGGTGGAGCCAGGCTCCAGCTTTTGTGCTAAGCTAGGATAAACACATCCTGTTCCTTTGATCATGGTTTAGGGTGACGAGATAGAAAGATGATCGATAGAGTACTTTAGTCATTTTGACTGTAAATTGTAAAAAACAGAAAACAAAGACAAAGAGTGAGAAAACAATTCATATAATAAATAACTTAAATAAAGATGGTGACATTGTGACTGAAGGTTACTCTTTAAAGATCCTGCTCAGGTTTCACAGGCTTTGTTTATTATATCCAAAGACATTCAGCGGAGTTTTTGCCGATAATGTTTTTGGTCATTTTGATGTGAAAAAAGAGAAGCAAAGCTCTCATGTTTCCTCTCGACTTTGTTCTTGAAAAGCTGAAGAAGCATTTTGTCAATCATGTGTCAGTGTCGACATGTTTATCTTTATTGTAAATCAGCAGCGCTTGTTTTTATTTTGAACAAAAAGCTGAATGAAGACTTCTGACAAAACAGATGATTGACAAACAACAACGCTGACAGCGAGTCGTCTCATCTCAGAGTCTCTGCTCTCAAACAGTCATCACAGTCACACTCTGCTGGAAACATGAGTTCATCTCATCATTATAAGATCTCATGATTATGAGTTCTGAAATGCGTCTGGAGGTGAGAACTAGATATTAATACCAGAACAACCCAGTAACAACGCTTTTAACCACTTAACAACTAGCAACCTGGGACTTCTTATAACCTAAGCAGGTGACTTAATATCCTTTAGCTCTGCGCAGGACCTCTTGTCACCAACATCACCAGTAGCTGGTACCAGTGATGTTCTGGCTTTAATCCCCCGCTGTAGAGCTCTATTCTCCTGGACCCTGAACACCTCATGTTAGTTTCTGATGTTTCCAGGCAGGATGTTTTATATTGTACCTGTCTGTGTACACCTGTCTGTCTACACCTGTTGTATTGTATTAAATATAAACAATAAATGTATCAATAAGGAGGAGAAATCAATGCCTAAAATGTAAACAAGTCAACGGTAAAATCACGTTTTATTAACTTAAAAGAGAGACCTGTCAATCATCTGCTGTAAGAACAAAGTCATCTGTAAACCGTGTCATGAATGTGTTCCTCCTCCTGCTCCTCCTCCTCCTCCTCCTCCTCCTCCTCAGGTGTGGTAGTCGGCGAGGACGACTGGACGGCCGACCCGAAGAGGAAGAGGCCCGTGAAGGGCGGCAGCCGGCTCTTCATCGGCGCCGCCATCGACGGGAAGTCGGAGTACTTCCCCACGCTGTCCAGCAGGAAGCTGGTGGCGGACGAGGAGAGCGTCAACATGTTCTCTCTGGTCTACCAGGACGAGTTCGTGTCCTCTCAGATCAAGATCCCGTCGGACACGCTGTCCCTCTACCCGGCCTTCGACATCTACTACGTCTACGGCTTCTCCAGCCGCACCTACGTCTACTTCCTGACGCTGCAGCTGGACACGCAGCTCACGCAGATGGACACCGGCGGAGAGAAGTTCTTCACCTCCAAGATCGTCCGCATGTGTTCCAATGACACCGAGTTCTACTCCTACGTGGAGTTCCCTCTGGGCTGCACCAAGGACGGCGTGGAGTACCGACTGGTCCAGGCCGCCTACAAGCAGAAACCAGGGCGGAGGCTGGCCCAAGCACTCGGCCTGTCGGAGGACGACGATGTCCTCTTTGTTGTCTTCTCACAGGTGAGTGAAGGACAGACAGACAGGGAGACACAGAGACAGACAGACAGACAGAGAGGGAGACAGACGGACGGACAGGGAGACAGAGAGACAGACAGGGAGGCAGAGAGAGAGAGAGACAGACAGGGAGACAGAGAGAGAGACAGACAGACAGGGAGACAGAGAGAGAGACAGACAGACAGAGAGAGAGACAGACAGACAGAGAGGGAGACAGACGGACAGACAGGGAGGCAGAGAGAGAGACAGACAGACAGACAGGGAGACAGAGAGACAGACAGGGAGGCAGAGAGAGAGACAGACAGACAGGGAGACAGAGAGAGAGACAGACAGACAGAGAGACAGACAGGGAGGCAGAGAGGGAGACAGACGGACGGACAGGGAGACAGAGAGACAGACAGGGAGGCAGAGAGAGAGACAGACAGACAGGGAGACAGAGAGAGAGACAGACAGAGAGAGAGACAGACAGAGAGGGAGACAGACGGACAGACAGGGAGACAGAGAGACAGACAGGGAGGCAGAGAGAGAGACAGACAGACAGACAGGGAGACAGAGAGACAGACAGGGAGGCAGAGAGACAGGGAGGCAGAGAGAGAGACAGACAGACAGGGAGACAGACAGGGAGGCAGAGAGACAGGGAGGCAGAGAGAGAGACAGACAGACAGGGAGACAGAGAGAGAGACAGACAGACAGAGAGACAGACAGGGAGGCAGAGAGGGAGACAGACGGACGGACAGGGAGACAGAGAGACAGACAGGGAGGCAGAGAGAGAGACAGACAGACAGGGAGACAGAGAGAGAGACAGACAGACAGAGAGAGAGACAGACAGACAGAGAGGGAGACAGACGGACAGACAGGGAGACAGAGAGACAGACAGGGAGGCAGAGAGAGAGACAGACAGACAGACAGGGAGACAGAGAGACAGACAGGGAGGCAGAGAGACAGGGAGGCAGAGAGAGAGACAGACAGACAGGGAGACAGACAGGGAGGCAGAGAGACAGGGAGGCAGAGAGAGAGACAGACAGACAGGGAGACAGAGAGAGAGACAGACAGGGAGGCAGAGAGGGAGACAGACGGACGGACAGGGAGACAGAGAGAGAGAGACAGACAGGGAGACAGAGAGACAGACAGACAGACAGACAGACAGACAGGCAGGGAGGCAGAGAGACAGACAGGGAGGGAGACAGACGGACGGACAGGGAGACAGAGAGACAGACAGGGAGGCAGAGAGAGAGAGACAGACAGACAGACAGACAGAGAGAGACAGACAGACAGACAGACAGAGAGGGAGACAGACGGACGGACAGGGAGACAGAGAGACAGACAGGGAGGCAGAGAGAGAGAGAGAGACAGACAGGGAGACAGAGAGACAGACAGACAGACAGACAGACAGACAGACAGGGAGGCAGAGAGAGAGAGACAGACAGGGAGACAGAGAGACAGACAGGGAGGCAGAGAGAGAGAGACAGACAGGGAGACAGAGAGACAGACAGACAGACAGACAGACAGACAGGCAGGGAGGCAGAGAGAGAGAGACAGACAGGGAGACAGAGAGACAGACAGGGAGACAGACGGACGGACAGGGAGACAGAGAGACAGACAGGGAGGCAGAGAGAGAGAGACAGACAGACAGGGAGGCAGAGAGACAGACAGGGAGACAGACAGAGAGACAGACAAACAGACTGGGAGACAGACAGACTTCCATTTCTTTTTATTTCTTTTTACATTTTGTAATCAGTGTCTCATCTTTTCTTCTGTCTTCCATCGTTACATTCTTTCTCTTTCTTTTGTCTCCGTCTTTCTTCTTCCTCTAACTGTCGTCTTCCTCTGTTCGTCTTTCTCTTTATTGTGCGTATTGTGACTGTAACTTCCTGTCTGTCTTTGTTGATGCAGTCTCTTCTTCCGGACTTGTCTTGTCCGTCTCTGTGTCCTTTGTCCTCGTCTCCTGTGTCCTTTGTTCCTTGTGACATCACCGTGCCTTGCTTCAGGGACTTGAACCCTCACCTGTCTCTCTCTCGCTCTGTGTGTTCAGGGTCAGAAGAACCGGTCCAACCCCCCCAGAGAGACGGTGCTGTGTCTGTTCACCCTGCAGCACATCAACCTGGCCATGAGGGAGAGGATCCGGTCCTGTTACCGTGGAGAGGGACGCCTGTCCCTGCCTTGGTTACTCAACAAGGAGCTGCCCTGCATCCACACGGTGAGCTAGCATGTTAGCATGGCGGCTAACTTCCTGTTAGCGAAGGATCAGCTGATCGTCTGGCTGGTGTGTTGTGCGTGCGTTTTTACTCCTGTACTTGTGAGGACAGTGACCCGTGTGTTTCTCTGCATATTAAACTATATTGAGTCTCATATTGATCATCTTCTACTGCTGATAAGTACTTTATTACCTCAGTATTTGATAGTACTTCATAGTACTTGATCGCAGTCGAAGAACCCTGCAGAGTTTCTACTGGTCTCTATTGACTCTTTTAGTTCTAAAGTCCTCCAACATTTAGTGAATACAAAACACAAACAGGAATTCAAATATAAACTTTGATTCTCACACACGTGTTTTATGAACGGGTAATATGAACGGTAAAGTAATTAGTTAAAAACAACATCTGAAACCTTAGAGGGCGTTTTTATGATGAATTATAATTTCTTTAATAAGTAGTGACTTCAAACTCGAGAGGCCAAAACGTAGAGGAAATAAATATGTATACGTGCATATGTGTATACGTGCATATGTGTATACGTGCATATGTGTATACGTGCATATGTGTATACGTGCATATGTGTATACGTGCATATGTGTATACGTGCATATGTGTATACGTGCATATATGTAAATGTGCATATGTGTATACGTGCATATGTGTATACGTGCATATATGTAAACGTGCATATGTGTATACGTGCATATGTGTATACGTGCATATGTGTATACGTGCATATATGTAAACGTGCATATGTGTATACGTGCATATGTGTATACGTGCATATATGTAAACGTGCATATGTGTATACGTGCATATGTGTATACGTGCATATATGTAAACGTGCATATGTGTATACGTGCATATGTGTATACGTGCATATGTGTATACGTGCATATGTGTATACGTGCATATGTGTAAACGTGCATATGTGTATACGTGCATATGTGTAAACGTGCGTATGTGTATACGTGCGTATGTGTATACGTGCGTATGTGTATACGTGCGTATGTGTATACGTGCGTATGTGTATACGTGTATACATGTACGTGTGTATACGTGTATGTGTGTATACGTGTGTATACGTGTATGTGTGTATATGTGTATGTGTGTATGTGTGTATGTGCCTCTTGATAAATAAGAACATATCATCTACTGTAAATATACACATATACGTGTATACGTGTATGTGTGTATACGTGTACGTGTGTATATGTGTATACGTGTGTATACGTGTATACGTGTGTACGTGTGTATACGTGTATATGTGTGTACGTGTGTATACGTGTATGTGTGTATACGTGCATGTGTGTATACGTGCATATGTGTAAATGTGCATATATGTATACGTGTACGTGTGTATACGTGTACGTGTGTACGTGTGTATACGTGTGTATACGTATACGTGTGTATACGTGTATATGTGTATACGTGTATGTGTGTATGTGTGTATGTGCCTCTTGATAAATAAGAACATATCATCTACTGTAAATATACACATAGAGACAACAGAGCTTTCATGTTTCCACCTGTGTTTAAAGAAGCTAACAAATACATCATGTTCATCTACGATGATGTCATCCTCATATTTACTAAATTCATGAATTATTCATCATATCTCTTCTCTCTGCGTTCCACAGCCGAAGCAGATCGGAGATGATTTCTGCGGTCTGGTCCTGAACCAGCCTCTGGGGGGTCTGAGGGTCATCGAGGGGAACCCGCTCTACGAGGACCGGACCGAGGGCATGGGGGCCGTGGCGGCCTACACCTACGGGGAGCACACGGTGGTGTTCGTGGGGACACGGAGCGGTCAGCTGAAGAAGGTAGGAGGAGGAGGAGCAGCTGATGAAGATGTTTGTGATTTTGTTATTCTGGGACTCTCAAAGCGTTGGAGAGAAAAACGGCTGCATGGATGTTTAAAAATGAATGTTTTGGGTTCTTTGGCTGCTTGAGGAGCTTCTTGATGTTCCAACATCTGGAGTGGTTCTCTTGAACTTATCCATCGGTCCTGAAGCTGATCGTCACGGTGTTGTTGAGTTTGTATTTCTTCTGTTGGAGCTCAGAGGCCAGAGGTTCCTCTAGTCCTCCATGAAACCTGACAGACGTGTTTACAGAACCCTGTTAACCAATCAGGTTAAAGCTGTGAAGCTCTGAAAGACTGAAGAAAGAAACAGAAACACCTGATCACAGTTGAATATGAACATCCAAGTGATCCACCTCCTGGTTCTGTACAGGTTCTAGTTCTGGAGATGGTTCTGAACTGGTTCTGGTTCTGTAGATGGTTCTGGTTCTGTAGAGGTTCTGGTTCTGCAGATGGTTCTGGTTCTGTAGATGGTTCTAGTTCTGTAGATGGTTCTGGTTCTGTAGAGGTTCTGGTTCTGTAGATGGTTCTGGTTCTGTAGATGGTTCTGTAGAGGTTCTGGTTCTGTAGATGGTTCTGTAGAGGTTCTGGTTCTGATTCTGTAGCGGTTCTGGTTCTCTGACTTCATGTCTCATTTTCTCATCTTCAAGAGGCTCAAAGTTACTTTTCTTCGTCCAAACTGGAACTTTTACTTCATTATTAAAGTAGAATCATTTGAAAGTTAAACTCTTTACTTAATATATAACTCTATACTCTATAACTCTATACTCTATAACTCTATACTCTAACTCTATACTCTATAACTCTATACTCTATAACTCTATACTCTATAACTCTATACTCTATAACTCTATACTCTAACTCTATAACTCTATACTCTATAACTCTGTACTCTAACTCTATAACTCTATACTCTATAACTCTATACTCTATAACTCTATACTCTATAACTCTATAACGCTATACTCTATACTCTATAACTCTATACTCTATAACTCTGTTGCGGTTCCCTGAGGTCACCAACTGGCGCACCGGATCCAGACCCAGGAACTAAAAACCGATAGACAATTCAGAATTATACACATTAGGCACTGAGTTTATACTTTAACCGGCGCAGTTTATTCAGCCGTTACGGTATTTGTTCAGCGGTGCAGGAAACACACCGACCAATGCAGTGCAAATCACATCACGTGATGCAGCTCAGCCAATCAAATACGAGTATTCTGACAAGTTTCCCGACTCGAGTGAGATTTACACACCGTGACACACGAGGCTAAGACGAGGAAATAGAAAGAAGAGCAGGAAAACTGCGCTGATCAGAGAAGTTATCTCACATGACGTTCTCCAAAAAGAGACACGTGTTCAGAGAGAACATCATTTATAAGCAACAATGAACATCTTCTATGTTAGTTATTCCACAGCCAGTTAAATCCAGCATGTCTCATATGTCCAGAAACCATAACTATTAATAAAAGAAGCGACACTACGAGGCAAAGCACAACTCTTTGAACAAACGTACCCACTCACATCTAAATGAAGACTGAAAATAAACCCAAGAGCCCAAAATGATCAGAATCCTG
>CM051697.1:895000-899308 GCA_028022725.1 Lycodopsis pacificus | reverse complement strand
GAGCTCGGGTGAAATAAGAAAACCCTGTTTGCTACTAAACAGAGGACACACACACACACACGCACACACACTGAGTTTATGACAGCTTTGTGTGTGTGTGTGTGTGTGTGTGTGTGTGTGTGTGTGTGTGTGTGTGTGTGTGTGTGTGCATCGTCAGGACCCACCGTGGGAAATGACTTCATCTCTCTCTCTCCTTATTGACCGTGTTTTACAGCGAGGACAATAAAGTTTGTCCCAAAGGACACGTTTTAGCCTGACGTCACACACACACACGCGGACACACACGCGCGCGCACACACACACTCACACTCACACCACACGTGTGCGTGTGGTGAGCTGCAGACACACCCAGTCTAAATGTGAACATGGTCAGACTTCTGAAAAACAACACTCGTCCTGTAAGTGGTGGTGAAGTGGTGACTCCGCCCTCTGCCTCTGATTGGCTCAGGGGCCGAGGGACCGAGCACCAGCCAATCATCTCATCAGTAGTCCTGATTATGGATTATTGGAGGATAATTAGTTATTCGATAGTTTGACAAAACAATCTCAACTCAAGGTTTACTAACACGCTTCTTGTTGAGCTTTCAGCCGGACCTCATGGTCTTCATCTGAGGTTTGATTTCAGTTCTTTACTATCTGTGTTGACCCAGAGGAGGAGAGGGAAGGAGAAGGAAGGAGGGGAGAGGAAGGGAGAGGGAAGGAGAGAGGAGAGAGAGGAGAGGGAAGGAGAGAGAGAAGGGGAGAGGGAAGGAGAGAGGGAGAGAGGAGAGGAGAGGAGAAGAGAAGAGAGGGAGAGGGGGAGAGAGGGGAGAGAGAGAGGAAGAGAGAAGAGAGGGAGAGGGAGAGGAAAGGAGAGGAGAGGAAGGAGAAGAGAAAGGAGAGGAGAGAGGAATGAGAAAGAAGGAGAGGGAAAGGGAAGGAGAGATGAGAAAGAAGGAAAGGAGGAGAAGAGAGAGGGGATAAGGATGGGAGGACAACAAGAGAGAAGAAGAGACGAGGAGGAGCAGCGTGATCGAGGAGAGAAAGATGGAGAGATGGAGAAGAAGGAGAGTTTTCATTTGAGAAAGAACGGAGGCTGGATGGAAAATAGGTGATGAGGAGGAAGGAGGCAAAATGGGGGAGAAAGTGTTGAAGCTTAATCCACTGAGCACCTGAAACTGGGTCACATGAACAGAGAGGAAGAGGTGTGTGTGTGTGTGTGTGTGTGCGTGCGCGTGTGTGTGTGTGTGTGTGTGCGTGCGCGTGTGTGTGTGTGTGTATGTACGTGTGTGTGTGTGTGTGTGTGTGTGTATATGTGTGTGTGTGTGTATGTACGTGTGTGTGTGTGTGTGTGTGTGTGTATATGTGTGTGTGTGCGTGCGTGTGCGTCAGCTCTTTGTTTCTGACCCTCTGAGAAGTGTTTCCTGTTCCCAGGCGATGGTGATGGTGAGGCCCAGTGTTCATTCACATCAGTGTGTTACTGCAGTCCTTCCATGCTCACCTGTACTTTACTTTACATTCATTGAGCAGACGCTTTTATCCAAAGCCACTTAAAATTCAGATTCTACACCGTAGGCCGTCGTCACGGCTACGGGAGCAATGTTGAGGTTAAGTGTCTTGCTCAAGGACACATCAACATGCGACTAGCAGAGCCAAAGCCGGGGATCGAACCGCCGATTGAAGGACGGCCCTGCTCTCCACTTATCCACAGTCGTCCCTTTTAGTTCATTTCATCACAGAAATAAAATGCTTCTGTTGTCTTCCAGTTCTGAGGGGTGTGAGAGGCTTTTATTGTGAAAATTCTGTCTGGAATGAGACCGAATTGAGGAATTTATTCCCGTTATTTTATGTTAATTCCCTCTGTAACGAAGCTCAAACATACGGAGCAGCAATTGAACGCAACACGACAGATGTTTTTCCCTCTCCTTCTGTCCTGCAATTGGATCTCATACCTGTTACCATGGTTACCAAATGATCAGAATCTGATTGAAATAACCGGTGTTGGTTTAAGTCTGGAGGAGTTCCAACGTGGCATTCAGCTCGTTAACGGTCGGCCCGTTAATTAACGTGTCCTCCAGCACTGATGTTTTTCACTGAAACACCTGACGTGTGTGTGTGTGTGTGTGTGTGTGTGTGTGTGTGTGTGTGTTTCGTTGCCTCTTGTTTCATCACACGCTGAAAATGACTGACAATTAATTTCCTACAGATTTAATACGTCCTCTCAGCCTCTCGTCTCACCTGGTTCTGTCCTCACGAGCTCAGTATCTGCCGTCCAATCAAAAGAAGCTGATCATCAATTGAAATGACTAATAACATTTATGAACGCTCCCCGTGTCTGTAATTATAACTGGCGGTGAAGTTAGAGAGAAGTTAATGTCTGATCTGAAATCAATCTGAAGATAAACTCAACAAACAGTCTGGATCATTTCTCTCTGCTGATCAATGTCAAACTAAACGTGCTGACATGTAGAAAACATCAAACACGGATCAATATCTGTGATCTCCATCTAGAATATAGAATCAAGTTCTCTTCAGTATCACGGTAAGCAGACGAGCTGATCTCAGATCAGACACTCTGAACTAAACTACTTAGTTAGGTTGAGACAATACAACTACTCGGTTAGGTTGAGACAACTAAACTACTCGGTTAGGTTGAGACAACACAACTACTCGGTTAGGTTGAGACAACTGAACTACTTAGGTTGAGACAACTAAACTACTTAGTTAGGTTGAGACAATACAACTACTCGGTTAGGTTGAGACAACTAAACTACTCGGTTAGGTTGAGACAACACAACTACTCGGTTAGGTTGCGACAATACAACTACTCTGTTAGGTTGAGACAACACAACTACTTAGTTAGGTTGAGACAATACAACTACTCGGTTAGGTTGAGACAACTAAACTACTTAGTTAGGTTGAGATAACTAAACTACTTAGGTTGAGACAACACAACTACTTAGGTTGAGACAACACAACTACTTAGTTAGGTTGAGACTACTAAACTACTCGGTTAGGTTGAGACAACTAAACTACTCGGTTAGGTTGAGACAACACAACTACTCTGTTAGGTTGAGACAACTAAACTACTTAGTTAGGTTGAGACAACACAACTACTTAGGTTGAGACAACACAACTACTTAGGTTGAGACAACTAAACTACTCGGTTAGGTTGAGACAACTAAACTACTCGGTTAGGTTGAGACTACTAAACTACTCGGTTAGGTTGAGACAACTAAACTACTCGGTTAGGTTGAGACAACTGAACTACTTAGGTTGAGACAACTAAACTACTTAGTTAGGTTGAGACAATACAACTACTCGGTTAGGTTGAGACAACTAAACTACTCGGTTAGGTTGAGACAACACAACTACTCGGTTAGGTTGCGACAATACAACTACTCTGTTAGGTTGAGACAACACAACTACTTAGTTAGGTTGAGACAATACAACTACTCGGTTAGGTTGAGACAACTAAACTACTTAGTTAGGTTGAGATAACTAAACTACTTAGGTTGAGACAACACAACTACTTAGTTAGGTTGAGACTACTAAACTACTCGGTTAGGTTGAGACAACTAAACTACTCGGTTAGGTTGAGACAACACAACTACTCTGTTAGGTTGAGACAACTAAACTACTTAGTTAGGTTGAGACAACACAACTACTTAGGTTGAGACAACACAACTACTTAGGTTGAGACAACTAAACTACTCGGTTAGGTTGAGACAACTAAACTACTCGGTTAGGTTGAGACTACTAAACTACTCGGTTAGGTTGAGACAACTAAACTACTCGGTTAGGTTGAGACAACTAAACTACTTAGTTAGGTTGAGACAATACAACTACTCGGTTAGGTTGAGACAACTAAACTACTTAGTTAGGTTGAGATAACTAAACTACTTAGGTTGAGACAACACAACTACTTAGGTTGAGACAACACAACTACTTAGTTAGGTTGAGACTACTAAACTACTCGGTTAGGTTGAGACAACTAAACTACTCGGTTAGGTTGAGACAACACAACTACTCTGTTAGGTTGAGACAACTAAACTACTTAGTTAGGTTGAGACAACACAACTACTTAGGTTGAGACAACACAACTACTTAGGTTGAGACAACTAAACTACTCGGTTAGGTTGAGACAACTAAACTACTCGGTTAGGTTGAGACTACTAAACTACTCGGTTAGGTTGAGACAACTAAACTACTCGGTTAGGTTGAGACAACTAAACTACTCGGTTAGGTTGAGACTACTAAACTACTCGGTTAGGTTGAGACAACTAAACTACTCGGTTAGGTTGAGACTACTAAACTACTCGGTTAGGT
>CM051697.1:842500-890000 GCA_028022725.1 Lycodopsis pacificus | reverse complement strand
TCTCTCTCTCTCATGGTGCAGTCCTGTCTCCTAAACATTCTCCCTGATCACGTTTGTCATCGACGTGTCTTTGCCGTGCTCTCGTCTTCATGGTGTTCCTGTGATCTGCCTCGCCTCGCCGCGGTCTGTCCCAGGGCTGAAGACCTGCCGGTGGGAGGTGAGAGGTTTATATTACAACTGGTGTTGCTCCCGTGCGTGGACGAGCGCGTTGCTGCCGCAGACAGGCGGCGTGGCGTGGTCGTGTTGTGACGGCGTAACGGGGAGAAGGAGGCGCTGGTGGAGAGGGAACCATGTTGAAGAGATGCTGGAATGTATGAGGACGTGATCCGCGTCCAACAACAGTGTCACTGCATCGATGCTTTGTCCGAAGACGTGCTGCTGCGTTAGTCGGTCGCGTGAAGAAGAGTTCACTCTCTGCAAGTAGACGAGTCTGCAGATGTGGCTCATCTGGCCAGTCGTCTGGTGAACGTCCGTTTCCTGTCAAAGGCTCGCTGCAGGAAGAGCTTCTGCCACGCGCGAGCAAACTGTTCTGTTTGGGAACCGCTGCTCTACATCATGTGTAATGGGTACCATGGTTTTCCCTGGAGGCTGTGACTTGGATCATGTGATCATGTGATCATATCTCTCTCATTACACAGTGAGCGTAAAGTAACAACTCCTCGCTCTCTGTGATGATCCATCACATCCACAGCAGCAGCATGAACAACGACACGTTATAACGATCCAGTTTCTATTCACCAACCAACAGAAACATTGTAGAAGACGAGAACATAAAAGCAGACGAAGTCCATACAAATCAACTGTTACTTGAAAAAAAGCACAAATATCAAGACATTTGTTGTATAAAATAAATAAATGAAACCAGACTTCATACAGCTCTCTATAATTATAAAAGGTGCACAGAAAGTTATTTTAATGTAGAATTGTTTTTTTATTATTGTGACTCTGTTGTAAAGCTTACAACAGGAAGGACGGACACGGATACCAAAATAAGAGCCCTGCTGTGAAGGAAGTGCAGAAATGTCCTTTAACTGCCTCTGATGGTAAATGAATAGAAAGAATGCTGCTTTCTCCTCTTCTAGTGTGTGTGTGTGTGTGGGGGGGGGGGGGGGGGGATGGGTAGGAACTAATATGCTTAACTGCCCCCCCCCCCCCCAGCCTGTTTCACCCTTCGCTGGAGACGTCCCTCCATCAGACATCAGAGGTCCTCTTTGTTGCTTCCTCCACAGGACGTCTCGCTCTCATGACCTCATGAAACACGAGCAGCTCTACAGAACCACAGAGTTGACGGCTGCCATCTTTCTGCGTGGACGTTCACATTTAAATCAACAGGTTTCCAATGTTCTGACTCAGGTTTGATTCCGTAAAGAAAAAGCAGATTTATGAGAGTTAAATCATAAGAATGAAAGTTCTGCTTCATAGAATGAAGAGGAGCAGAGTACAGAACGTGACAGCAGGTTCTATACAGATAGAGAGCTGAAGCTGCAGCTTCTACATCAAGCTTCAGCTTCTACATCAAGGTGCAGCTGCTTCGCTTCAGCTTCTACATCAAGCTGCTGCTGCTTTGCTTCAGCTTCTACATCAAGCTGCTGCTGCTTCGCTTCAGCTTCTACATCAAGCTTCAGCTTCTACATCAAGCTGCTGCTGCTTCGCTTCAGCTTCTACATCAAGCTGCTGCTGCTTCGCTTCAGCTTCTACATCAAGCTTCAGCTTCTACATCAAGCTGCAGCTTCTACATCAAGCTGCTGCTGCTTCGCTTCAGCTTCTACATCAAGCTTCAGCTTCTACATCAAGCTGCAACTTCTACATCAAGCTGCAGCTGCTTCGCTTCAGCTTCTACATCAAGCAGCAGCTGCTTCGCTTCAGCTTCACAGAAGAAACCTCGTCTGCACATTTCTCCTCACGAGAGCGAAGAGAAGCAACAGCAACCGCATGAAACCTGAGCTGTGTGTGTGTGTGAGTGTGTGTGTGTGTGTGTGTGTGTGTGTGTGTGAGTGTGTGTGTGTGCGTGTGTGTGCGTGTCAGTGTGTGTGTGTGTGCGTGTCAGTGTGTGTGCGTGTCTGTGTGTGAGTGTGTGTGCGTGTCAGTGTGTGTGTGTGTGTGTGTGTGTGTGTGTGTGCGTGTCTGTCTGTGTGTGAGTGTGTGTGTGTGTGTGTGTGTGTGTGTGAGAGTGTGTGTGTCTGTGTGTGTGTGTGTGCGTGGAGAACAAAGCAGGTGTTGACGGTTTGAATCCCGGCCGGGAGCCGGAGGTCAGAGGTCACTTCCTCTATCACTCTGTCCCTCCATTCTTCTTCTGTTTTCTATTTTGTCTCCTACTCCTCCTCCCTTGTTTCCTCTGACCTTTTGCGATCAACGAAACCTTTTCTGAGGAATCTTTCTTGTCAGCAGACAGAAGCTTCTGTTTGGCAGATTTAATAAAACCAGATCTATAGAGCTACAACCCTCAGATATGTGTACATATACATATATATATATGTGTATATATATATGTATATATATGTATACAGGTCTGGCTTTAGCTCAGCTTAGCACGAACACGGCAGCGGAGGGGAACTGTTTCTCTGATGTTGAAGCGTTTGGTGTTCAGTCACGATGAAAACGGACGGATTACAACTTTCAACACGTTTACAGCTCAGAGTTGTGTGTGATGCATTCACTGTCTGCTGCAGTGTCCTACTTTACAGTCTCCTCCCTCTGTGTGTGTGTGTGTGTGTGTGTGTGTGCGTGTGTGTGTGGGGGGAGGGGGGCCTCGTCAGCTCTAATTAAGCTCTGCTGCTTAACGAGCAGACAGCTAATTAACACACTGAGAACTACTCTCTCATCTTTTTGTTTTTTTCTGTTCCTTCCTTCCTTCTTTCCTCACTTTCTCTCCTCAACTTCTTCTTTCTTCCCACTGTGCATCCTTTCCTCTTTCCTCTCTCCTTTTCATCTCCTTTCCTTTCTATCTTTTTATCCTCCTACCTTCCTCGTTTCTTTCCTTCCTCTCATCTGTCCTTACTTCCTTTCCTTGCCTCTAACTTCTTTCTTTTCCCCACTGTGCATCCTCCTCTCCTTCCCTCATCTGTGTTTACTTCCCTCATCTCTCTCCACCCCCTCCTTCCTTCTTGTTCATCTCCTTTTCCTTCCTTCCTTCTGTCCTTACATCCTTCCCTAACCCTCTTTCTGCCATCTTTTGTCCCACACTGCCTCCTTCCTTCCATCTTTTCTTTTTTTCTTCCTTTCCTTCAATCCTCCTTCTTTTCTATTCATCTCCTCTTCCTCCTTCCCCCATCTCCTCTCTCTCTCTTCTTCATCCTTTTATCCTTCCTTCCTCCCTTACTTTCCTTCCTTCCTTCTGACTACTGTTATTTTCTTCATCTCACCTCCTTCCTTCTCATTTTCTCCTCCTTTTATCTCTGTTCCCTCCCATCTGCCCTCGATGCTCTCTCTCTCTCTCTCTCTCTCTCTCTCTCTCTCTCTCTCTCTCTCTCTCTCTCTCTCTCTCTCTCTCTCTCTCTCTCTCTCTCTCTCTCTCTCTCTCTCTCTCTCTCTCTCTCTGTACCCCCCTCTTTCTCCTCCTCTTCCTCTGGTGTTTTTCTGGGTCAGACACGAGGAGAGACGTTTGGGGAATCTCACTTTAGTCGCTTCACATTTTGCTCGTCTCCTCGACAGCTTTCTGCTGTTTAACATCATATACTCTTCATCATCATCACCATCATCATCACCATCTTCATCACCATCTTCATCACCATCTTCATCACCATTTTCACTATTAATGTCCATAAACACAGAACCACTGAATCATGAATATAGTTGATTATTACTACAATTACTCTGTCTGGATAACAGTATCACAATACTACAGTATCACAATACTACAGTACTACTGTAGTAGACACAATACTGTAGTAGTGTGATACTGTAGTATTGTGATACTGTAGTATTGTGATACTGTAGTAGTGTGATGCAGTATTGTGATACTGTAGTATTGTGATACTGTGGTATTGTGATGCAGTATTGTGATACTGTAGTATTGTGATACTGTAGTAGTGTGATGCAGTATTGTGATACTGTAGTATTGTGATGTAGTAGTGTGATGTAGTAGTGTGATACTGTAGTATTGTGATGCAGTATTGTGATACTGTAGTATTGTGATACTGTAGTAGTGTGATGCAGTATTGTGATACTGTAGTATTGTGATGCAGTATTGTGATACTGTAGTAGTGTGATGCAGTATTGTGATACTGTAGTATTGTGATACTGTAGTAGTGTGATGTAGTATTGTGATACTGTAGTAGTGTGATACTGTAGTATTGTGATACTGTAGTCGTGTGATGCAGTATTGTGATACTGTAGTATTGTGATACTGTAGTAGTGTGATACTGTAGTAGTGTGATACTGCAGTATTGTGATACTGTAGTATTGTGATACTGTAGTAGTGTGATGTAGTATTGTGATACTGTAGTAGTGTGATACTGTAGTAGTGTGATGTAGTATTGTGATACTGTAGTAGTGTGATACTGTAGTAGTGTGATACTGTAGTATTGTGATACTGTAGTAGTGTGATGTAGTATTGTGATACTGTAGTATTGTGATACTGTAGTAGTGTGATGTAGTATTGTGATACTGTAGTAGTGTGATACTGTAGTAGTGTGATACTGTAGTATTGTGATACTGTAGTAGTGTGATGTAGTATTGTGATACTGTAGTATTGTGATACTGTAGTAGTGTGATGTAGTATTGTGATACTGTAGTAGTGTGATACTGTAGTAGTGACAGTGACGTCTGTTGTCGTCACTGTCAAGAGAGAAATGTTCTTTTTGTTGTTTCCTTCTGTCTTCTGCTCCTGCAGCTCTTTAGCGCTCCTCATTGGGTTTAATGGGATTTTTAGCACCGAGCTAACCAGCAGGTTCTCTGTGTTAGCATTTCTCACTGGTTAGCATCAAGCTAACAAGTTGTTCTGTGTGTGTGTGTGTGTTTTTTGTTTTTTTCTCAGATCCGTGTGGATGGGATCCCTCCACCGGCCCAGAATGCTTTGCTGTACGAGACGGTGACGGTGGTGGAAGGGAAGCCGATCCTGAGAGACATGGTGTTCAGTCCAGACCATCAGTACATCTACCTGCTGAGTGACAGACAGGTGAGAGCACACACACACACACACACACACACACACATTCATTCACTTGAATATGAATTCTGTTATTTTAACATCTGCAGACAGGAAGTTGTGAATGTGAATAACAATACGGCTGATGCCACAATACACAGTGTGCGTGCGTGCGTGCGTGCGCGCGTGCGCGCGCGTGCGTGCGTGCGTGCGTGCGTGCGTGCGTGCGCGCGCATGTTTAAACTGTTATTGTACCCTGAGAGGAAGCAGAGTTTAACAACTGTTGGTTCCTGTGCAGCTGACGACACACAAACACACACAGATGTTGTTGCTGCTGTGATGTCAGTAAACAGCTGCTGGAGTTCAGAGATTCTCCAATGAATCTTTAAAATCATTCAAATTTAAAGAATTTAATTTATTTTTTCAAATCATAAAGCAAAACTCACAAAGAGGTCTAGTGACAGGTGAGGACACACACAGACACACACACACACACACACACACACACAAAGGAGTGAGTTAACTGCAGTCTTACATAAACGTTCACATGAGACTTCAGCAGCCAATCAGAGCAGCCGAATGGTTCCCACTTTACATGTGTACATGTACATGTGTACATTTTGACATGTTTTATTCATGAGCTGGTTCGTTGGAGCAGAAGTGTTGGTCTGCTCCATGAAACCATGAATCTGCAGAATGTCAACGACTGTATGAGACCAAACCTGCAGAGTCAGCTGCTTCATGGAGTCTGGTGCAGAGAAACAACGTCGCTGTTCCTTTAAGAAAAACCTCTGATAATGAGGTCAGAGAGGAGACAGGACTCTGTGTGTGTGTGTGTGTGTGTGTGTGTGTGTGAGTGAGACAATGAATGTATTCATGTGTGAACGTCTGAATAAGACAGACGGACAGAGTGTCCACTGTGCTTCACTGTGTTTACTGTCTCCCTGCTGCAATGCCCTCTGGGTAAAAGATACTACACACACACACACACACAGACTAACTGTCTGTAAAATCAAGACTAATGTGTTACACACAGGCCTCAGGCTGTTACTGTCTGAGGAAAACCACCAAAACCACCAAACCACACTGAGATAACACACACACACACACATTATGACCATACAACCAAAAAAACACCATCAAGTGAATTAAACATATTTGCCTTTTTCTGACTGAAGCGTTGGTCACACACAATGGGTTGACGGACCTGACCCTGACCCTGACCCTGACCCTATTCCTCAGCTGTTGTTGTGTTCTCTGCTTCCTACCTGAACGTGTGTGTGTGTGTGTGTGTGTGTGTGTGTGTGTGCGTTCTCTGCTTCCTACCTGTGTGTGTGTGTGTGTGTGTGTGTGTGTGCGTGTTCTCTGCTTCCTACCTGAACGTGTGTGTGTGAGTGTGAGTGTGTGTGTGTGTGTGTGTGTGTGTGTGTGTGTGTGTTCTCTGCTTCCTACCTGAACGTGTGTGTGTGCGTGTTCTCTGCTTCCTACCTGAACGTGTGTGTGTGTGCGTTCTCTGCTTCCTACCTGAACGTGTGTGTGTGTGTGTGTGTTCTCTGCTTCCTACCTGAACGTGTGTGTGTGTGTGTGTGTGTGTGTGTGTGTGTGTGTTCTCTGCTTCCTACCTGAACGTGTGTGTGTGTGTGTGTGTGTGTGTTCAGGTGAGCAGACTCCCGGTGGAGAGCTGTGAGCAGTACAGCAGCTGTTCAGCCTGTCTGGGCTCTGGAGACCCTCACTGTGGATGGTGTGTCCTCTTCAACAAGTAAGAAGCCGACCATCACTCAGCATGTGAACACAGGAAGCAGGAGGTCACATGACTGCTGGTCCCAGCTGAATGCATCATGGCTTCTTAGTGAGCTGAGGAGTGCAACATTAGATCTGGTGTCTGCTCTTCCCTGACGTGTTCAAGGCGCGTCGGAGAGTTGAACATTTACCTTTTAATGTCTAAGTTCTGGTTCTGATAAACGCTCTCACTTTGGTGAAAAGAAAACGTTTCTTTATCTTATTGTAGCGAATTATAAACATTAAAGTCGTGTGCATGTGTGTGCGCGTGTTCCCATTAATGTTTCTCACACATTCATCAGAAGTGTTTGATGTTCAGCATCCAGGCAGGTGGAGGAAGTTCCTCTCTCTCTCTCTGTATATACATTTATATTTCAATAAAAAAATTAAATGATTAAACTTGGACGTCGACCCCTTCAGGTGTTCCCGACAGGAAGCATGTGACAAGTGGGAGGAGCCTCAGCACTTCAACACCCGGCTGGACCAATGTGTGGACATCACTGTTACCCCGAGCAACATGTCAGTCACCTCACCGGCAACACAGGTACACACACACACACACAGGTACACACACACACACACACATGTACACGCACACACACAGGTACACACACACACACACACACACACAGGTACACACACACAGGTACACGCACACACACAGGTGCACACAGGTACACACACAGGCACACAGGTACACACACACAGGTACACACACACACACAGGTACACACACACACACACAGGTACACACACACACACACAGGTACACACACACACAGGTACACACACACAGGTACACACACTGGTGGTGATGATGATGATGATGATGATGATGATGATGATGATCTCTCTCTAGTTGACCATCCGGGTGCAGAACGTCCCGGCCCTGTCGGGGGGCGTGTCCTGTGTGTTTGAGGACCTGAGTGAAACCACCGGAGAGGTTCAGGTCAAAGGTCAGGTGATGTGTTTGTCACCGTCACTGAGAGACCTGCCGACACATGCACACTCCTACGGTGAGACACACACACACACACGTGCACACTCCTACGGTGAGACACACACACACACACACGTGCACACTCCTACGGTGAGACACACACACACACACACACACATGCACACTCCTACGGTGAGACACACACACACACACACACACATGCACACTCCTATGGTGAGACACACACACACACACACACACATGCACACTCCTACGGTGAGACACACACACACACATGCACACTCCTACGGTGAGACACACACACACACACACACACTCCTACGGTGAGACACACACACATGCACACTCCTACGGTGAGACACACACACACACACGTGCACACTCCTACGGTGAGACACACACACACACATGCACACTCCTACGGTGAGACACACACACACACATGCACACTCCTACGGTGAGACACACACACACACACACACTCCTACGGTGAGACACACACACATGCACACTCCTACGGTGAGACACACACACACACACATGCACACTCCTACGGTGAGACACACACACATGCACACTCCTACGGTGAGACACACACACACACACATGCACACTCCTACGGTGAGACACACACACACACACACACTCCTACGGTGAGACACACACACATGCACACTCCTACGGTGAGACACACACACACACACATGCACACTCCTATGGTGAGACACACACACACACATGCACACTCCTACGGTGAGACACACACACACACATGCACACTCCTATGGTGAGACACACACACACATGCACACTCCTATGGTGAGACACACACACACTTACACACTCCTACGGTGAGACGCACACACACATGCACACTCCTACGGTGAGACACACACACACTTACACACTCCTACGGTGAGACACACACACACACACATGCACACTCCTACGGTGAGACACACACACATGCACACTCCTACGGTGAGACACACACACATGCACACTCCTATGGTGAGACACACACACATGCACATTCCTACGGTGAGACACACACACACGCACACTCCTACGGTGAGACACACACACACACACACACTCCTACGGTGAGACGCACACACACTTACACACTCCTACGGTGAGACGCACACACACACTCCTACGGTGAGACACACACACACACATGCACACTCCTACGGTGAGACACACACACACACACTTACACACTCCTACGGTGAGACACACACACACTCCTACGGTGACACACACACACTCCTACAGTGAGACACACACACTCCTACGGTGACACACACACACTGTGGTGATGTGAATGGATGAAGTGATGAATAAAGTTTGGTTCCAGGAGAGAAGCGGGTCGTCCGGCTCAGTCTTCGCTCCTCTGAGACGGGACTTCAGTTCATCAACACCAACTTCATCTTCTACAACTGCTCTGTGCTCAACTCGTAAGCCTGACCTCACCTCCTACCCTCCTACCCTCCTACCCTGTCTCCTCTTCTCCTCTGCTGCTGTTTCCTCTCTTTGTTTCCTCGTCTCGTGTTTCCTCTGCTCTTGTTTCCTCTTCTCTTGTTTAATTTACTCTTGTTTCCTCTCCTCTCCTTGTTTCCTCTCTTGTTGTTTCCTCTCCTTGTTTCCTCTCCTTGTTTCCTCTCTTGTTGTTTCCTCTTTTGTTGTTTCCTCTCTTGTTTCCTCTTTTGTTGTTTCCTCTCTTGTTGTTTCCTCTTTTCTTGTTTCCTCTTTTGTTGTTTCCTCTTTTGTTGTTTCCTCTTTTGTTGTTTCCTCTCTTGTTTCCTCTTTTGTTGTTTCCTCTTTTGTTGTTTCCTCTCTTGTTGTTCTATTTCATCCTTACTGACCGCCAGAGGCAGTGCTTAACACTGGATATCTTCCGTCTCGCGCATGCGCAGGTCGAATATTTATATCAACAAAGTCACTCGTGACCTCGGATGGCCCCCGTCATCTATAAGTTCCGGTGCCATCCTGAGCTCAGTCCTTTTTCATCTTCTCGCTACGCAGGTTGACTACCATGGTAGTAGAAAAAATATATATTTTGTCTACGAGCAAGATATATTAGAGTTTGTCGCGGTAGCCTTGTGACCACCGGTCGGAGTTGCGGATCTTCGCCCTCCAAAGGCTGCGACAAGCTGTCCCTCTTAGGAGGGAACGGGATTTGCGCCGTGCGGACTATTGAGCCCCGGACTCAGTCTGACAGGCCACCCAGATCGAAGACGACAATCGGTGAGATCGACTAACATTGTTTGGACCATTGTTCGCTGTGTTTCCCCTCGGGTTGCAGAGCGTTTCCGCTCTAGCTAATCGAGTAGCGTGCTAACGGGAGCGTTGAGTTACGCTGTCGGGCCGCCCTTCACAGTAAAAGCATTACGGTAGATCAGTTAGCGGAGCGTTCGCCCCGGCTAATTAGACGAAGCTAATACTCAGATTGTGTCTAAGCTGAATACTCTGGTTGTGTCCATTGATTGTGGTGTCCATTGATTGTGGTAAACATTGCGGCCATATCAGATCACAGTTAGCAGAGTGCCCTCGCTCAGGCTAACGGGTAGCACACCTGGAGTTACAGCAACTGTCTAGCTGCAGCAACTATCCTAGTGAAGGGAGTGTCCTCGCTCCCCTCTCACTATAAGGACTGGTTTCCTGACCTGTTTCCACAGTGGCAAGAGTGCTCTCGCTCAAGCTAACTGGTGGGACACCAATATCTGCAGCAGCTATCTTAGTGAAGAGAGCGTCCCCGCTCAGGTTAACTCAGTGGGGAACTAGCTAAACAAAGCTGATGCTGTGGCCATCAACTTTTAGCATTACAACTATCACAGTTGGCAGTGTTCTCGCTCAGGCTAACTCGGTGAATGCTAGTTATACTAGATCAACATTGATGTTGTGCCCATCGATGTTTTTACACATTGCGGCTGTCAGCTGGCAGTGGCCTCACTCAGGCTAACCTGGTGGGACACTAGCTAGACTAAGTAATGCTGGATTGGGTCCATTGATTGCTGTAAACATTACACCATATCACGTAGCAGAGCGTTTCGCTCCGGCTAACTAGACTAAGTAATTCTGGATTGTGTCCATTGATTGCTGTAAACATTACGACATATCAGTTAGCAGAGCGGTTCGCTCCGGCTAACTAGACTAAAGATACTCGGTAAATACTCTGATTGTGTCCATTGATTGTTGTGAACATTACGGCCATATCAGTAGCGGATATCACAGTTAGCAGAGTACAGCAACTGTCTATCTGCGGCGTAGTGAGCTATCATGGCTGTTTCCACAGTGGCAGAGTGCTCTCGCTCAAGCTAGCTGGTGGGACACCAATAGCTACAGCAACTAGCCTCGTGAGGGGTGTGTGTCCTCGCTCCCCTCTCACTGGAAGGCCTGTCCTCCTGACCTGTTTCCACAGTAGCAGAGTGCTCTCGCTCAAGCTAGCTGGGGGGACACCAATAGCTGCAGCAGCTAGCCTAGGGAGGGGGTTGTGTCCTCGCTCCCCTCTCACTGGAAGGACTCTGCAGCGACTAGCTTAGTGAAGAGAGTGTCCTCGCTCCCCTCTCACTGACTGTCCCCTGCCTGTTCTCAAGCATTCAGCAGAGCGCTCCCGCTCAGACTGATTTGGAATGCCGCATCAGCTAGTGGGACAAGGGTTCCACCAGAATCGCGGCCAGGTTAAACTCTCCCGGCTGTAGGACCTGTATAGCTCCTCTTCAGCCTGAGGACGGCCCTGACCTCTTGCCTTAGCCTTGAGCGGCATCACGCCTTGAGCAGTAGGGTCTGCTAGGCTGGCCGAAGTGGAACACCTGAGGCGTGAGGTCTACCTCCCCCTGTCAGGGCAGCTGAATCCAGCCCAACCTACCCTGGTGATTTGTATGGCGCTGGCACGCCTGGCATACACAGCAGCTGGGACATCCACCTGTGAGTGCCTTCTTCAGGCGCCTTCCCGCCCTCACCACCTTTTCTGTTCCTCCCTCCGGGATCTGAGGGAGTTGCATGCATGCTGGAGACACCAGGGCTCTCTCCCGCCTTACATCAGACCATGCAGGAGGTGGCAAATCTGGCCTTGCACGTATGCCAGCCAGTTAGACGACTATTGCGTCCATCATAGTTTCCCCTGAGGAGACTCTGAGGCCGATGCAGGTGCCCTCGACCCAATGTCGGGTCAAAGCTGACCTGCTATCCAGGGCTTATGACACAGCAGCGCTGTGCACCGTATCGACAACTCCCTCTCCCACCTCATGTTTTCCCTCGCAGATTCTCTGCAGCAGGCTACTTCGTCGCTTCCGCTCAGTGAGGCTTCATTGCGTTTGCGCTCATGTCGAGGGAGCTTGGACGTATGATGTCCACCCTGGTTCAGACTCGCCGCCAGGTTTGGCTGGCGCAGTCACCCCTATCTGAGACATGTAGGAGGACCCTCCGTACTGTCCCAGTGGAACTTGGTGAGCTGTTCGAGTCAGCTGCTATACAGGCGCTTCAGCGAACTGTTAGAGCTAGCCAGACCAGGCAGCAGTTCTTTGGTCTTTGGACCTGGGGGTCCCACTTTGGCCCCACAAGGCCGTTTGCTCAGCCTCCAGCTTACCCTAGTAGCCGCCACAGGCCTCGGCGTCCTGCTTAGAGGCCGGACCACTACCTATACAACCCTACCTATGTCCCAGAACCCCCGGCAGGGGGGCCAGGAGATGTCTCCGGTCCGGCTGTCGGGGTTCTTTCTCCCAGCAGCAGATTTCCAAGGGAGAGTGGTTCACGTCTATCGACGCCTATTCCCATGTTCCCATGGGGCTTCACCACAGGCTGTTTCTACATTTTCGCCTTTTAAGGCCGCCACTTTCAGTCCTGGGTGCTTCCATTCGGACTCTCCCATCTCCCCATTGGTGTTCACAAGGTGTGTTACTGCTGTCCTTTCCCCCTGCAATCACAGGGCGTGAACATACTGTCGTACTGGGACGACTGGCTGACCTAGGCGCCATCCCGGCTTCAGGCGCCACAGGACACTGCTCGTCTTCTCTCACGTGGCCCGGTGGGCCTCAAGGTGAACATGGAGAGGAGCTACCTGAGCCCTTCTCAGAGCATAACCTTCATTAGTGTGGCCCTATGAGGGCCTGTCTGTCGCCCCAGCATGTGGACAACAACCCCCACAACCTCTCCCCCTTTCGAGGGGGCAGACGGCTGCCCTACATCCTTTCTTCGACTATTGGGTAAACTGACAGCTGCCTCAACTGTCGTTCCCTTGGGTTTGCAGATGGCTGAACAGCCTTCACTTGGATGCCAAGTGGCACAGATACAGGGCAATAATATTATCAAAACAGTGCCTATTCACTATCCCCATGGAGGGAGAGTGCATATCTGGCAAACAGTGCAGGAACCGAGCCCCAGGGGCTCAGGTACGTTCCACCAGCAGATTGTCACAACACATACCTGCCTCTCAAGGCGGTGTGACAGAACAGGACAACCTGGGGGCAGTTGTCGGCTGAAGGACCACAGGTCCAGGTTCTAGGGCTAGCGCTAGCCCTAACCCTAACCCTTCCTTCCATATTTGAAGGGACAGCATGTGCTTGTCCGGTTGGGCAACACATCTGCTGTGATTTCCCATAAACTATCAATGGGGGACCATATCTGCAGAAGTTGCTACGGGGATCACCGTGCCCTTCTGACTTGGGAGGCCCCTCGCAGCCTGTGGGCAATGTACCCACCAGGAGAACAGAACCAGGTTGGGGTTTTCCTGTTCCGTCGCATGCCTCCACCGTGAGAGTGGCGGTTGCATCCAGACGTGTCGACCCACTGCCCCCACTGGGTCTCCCTGACGGGGAGGACCAGCCCTCTGGGTCAAGATGCCCTGGCTCACACGTGGCCAGAGGATCTTTTTATGCCTTTCCACCATCCCTCTGATCTTGCTATTAGCTGGTCAGAGTTCTTCCCCGACAGGAGGGATCTCCTGTTGCAACTAGAAGGTCGGATTTGGCATTCCAATCCCTGCCGCCTTCAACTATGGGTCACGGGAGGGCCCGACCGGATGCTGAGTGGCTGCATAGAACCAGTCTGACTGACTGTTCTGAATGCCAGTGCGCGGTCTACCTGCCTGCAGTACAAAAACAGGTGGAAGCTGTTCTCTGACTGGTGTGCGGCTCAGAACAAGGTCCCAGTACAGCGCTCCGTGCCTGCTGTACTGAGTATCTACAGTCCCTCCTAGGTAAGGGCCGGTCTCCCCTGCAGGGGACCTACCCTTGGTACTGGACACCTTATGCTGGTCTCCTTTCGAACCCCTGGCACGGGCAGAGATGGCTGGCAACCAAAACGGTGTGTCTCCTTGCCATCACTTCAGCTAAACGTGTAGGCGAGCTGCATGCCCTGTCGGTGAGTGAATCAGGTCTGAGGTGGAACTCAGATGGATCAGGGGTTGCTTTGTGGCCTAATGCAGCGTTTCGCCCAAAGGTGCTGACACGCTCTCATATCAACCAGCCTATCCAGCTGGCGGAGTTTGACCCCCCCCCCCCCCCCCATCGGGGGAGGAGAGGTCAGGGCTGCTGTGCCCTGAGAGCTTATGTGGAGTCCACCGCTTGCATACGGCGGTCGGAGCAGCTCTTTATCAGTTATGGTGGTCTTAAGAAGGGCTGTGCCCTTTCGAAACAGCGCCTGTCCCACTGGATAGTGGAGGCCATTGCCCAGGCATACAAGGCGAGCGGCCATCCTCTACCATCCGGAGTGAGGGGCCACTCTACCATCCGGAGTGAGGGGCCACTCTACCAGGAGTGTCTCCACGTAATGGGCAGCCCTGAGAGGGGTGTCTGTGGAAGATATATGTGCGGCAGCCTCATGGGCATCACCGAGCACATTCACTAGACACTACAGAGTGAACGTTGCCACCCCTCACCCACTGGGGAGGGTTCTTGGCCAGCTTCCTCTGCCTGACCTATAAGAGGTGGGTACTGTGATTCCTCGTGACTCTTTTGGCATAAGTCATCCAGTGTTAAGCACTGCCTCTGGCGGTCAGTAAGGATGAAATAGAACGAAAGTTACGAATGTAACTACGGTTCTATGAATCCTGGATGACCGCCAGAGTTCTTGGTCATTCGGAATCCCGTGAACTCGCGAGAAGATTCCATAGGACTGAGCTCAGGATGGCACCGGAACTTATAGATGACGGGGGCCATCCGAGGTCACGAGTGACTTTGTTGATATAAATATTCGACCTGCGCATGCGCGAGACGGAAGATATCCAGTGTTAAGCACTGCCTCTGGCGGTCATCCAGGATTCATAGAACCGTAGTTACATTCGTAACTTTCGTTTCCTCTTTTGTTGTTTCCTCTTTTGTTGTTTCCTCTCTTGTTGTTTCCTCTCTTGTTGTTTCCTCTCTTGTTGTTTCCTCTTTTGTTGTTTGTTCAGACTTAACATCACTAAGTTAAATAAAGAAATAATAGTCTGTGTATCTCCATGACAACAGATGTTTCCCCCCCCCCTCTCAGGTGCACTTCCTGTGTCAGCAGTGAGTTCCCGTGCCATTGGTGTAAATATCGTCACGTCTGCACCAACAACCTGCAGGACTGCTCCTTCCAGGAGGGACGAGTCAGCAACATGGAGGTACCTGAACACACCACACACACAAACCACACACACACACACCACACACACACACACACACCACACACACGCACACCACACACACACACCACACACCACACACACACCACACACACCACACACACACCACACACACACCACACACACACCACACACACACACACACACACACACCACACACACACACACACACCACACACACACACACACACCACACACACACACCACACACACACACACACACCACACACCACACACACACACACACCACACACCACACACACACACACACCACACACCACACACACACACACACACACCACACACCACACACACACACCACACACCACACACACACACACACACACACCACACACACACACACACACCACACACACACACACCACACACACACACCACACACACACACCACACACACACACACCACACACCACACACACACACACCACACACACACACACCACACACCACACACACACACACCACACACCACACACACACACCACACACACCACACACCACACACACACCACACACACACACACCACACACACACACCACACACACACACACACACCACAGACACACACACACACACACACCACGCACCACACACACACACCACACACACACACACACACACCACACACACACCACACACACACACCACTCCTCTCCTCTGTTGTTTCCTCTCCTCTGTTGTTTCCTCTCTCCTTGTCTCCTCTCCTCTTGTTTCCTCTCCTCTGTTGTTTCCTCTTTTCTTGTTTCCTCTCCTCTGTTGTTTCCTCTCTTCTTGTTTCCTCTCCTCTGTTGTTTCCTCTCTTCTCGTTTCCACTCCTCTGTCGTTTCCTCTCCTCTGTTGTTTCCTCTCTTCTCGTTTCCTCTCCTCTGTCATTTCCTCTCCTCTGTCGTTTCCTCTCCTCTGTTGTTTCCTCTCTTCTCGTTTCCTCTCCTCTGTTGTTTCCTCTCCTCTGTTGTTTCCTCTCCTCTGTTGTTTCCTCTCTTCTCGTTTCCTCTCCTCTGTTGTTTCCTCTCCTCTGTTGTTTCCTCTCTTCTTGTTTCCTCTCCTCTGTTGTTTCCTCTCTTCTCGTTTCCTCTCCTCTGTTGTTTCCTCTCCTCTGTTGTTTCCTCTCTTCTCGTTTCCTCTCCTCTGTTGTTTCCTCTCTCCTTGTCTCCTCTCCTCTTGTTTCCTCTCCTCTGTTGTTTCCTCTCCTCTGTTGTTTCCTCTCTTCTCGTTTCCTCTCCTCTGTCGTTTCCTCTCCTCTGTTGTTTCCTCTCTTCTCGTTTCCTCTCCTCTGTTGTTTCCTCTCTTCTCGTTTCCTCTCCTCTGTTGTTTCCTCTCCTCTGTTGTTTCCTCTCCTCTGTTGTTTCCTCTCTTCTCGTTTCCTCTCCTCTGTCGTTTCCTCTCCTCTGTTGTTTCCTCTCTTCTTGTTTCCTCTCCTCTGTTGTTTCCTCTCTTCTCGTTTCCTCTCCTCTGTTGTTTCCTCTCTCCTTGTCTCCTCTCCTCTTGTTTCCTCTCCTCTGTTGTTTCCTCTCCTCTGTTGTTTCCTCTCTTCTCGTTTCCTCTCCTCTGTCGTTTCCTCTCCTCTGTTGTTTCCTCTCTTCTCGTTTCCTCTCCTCTGTTGTTTCCTCTCTTCTCGTTTCCTCTCCTCTGTTGTTTCCTCTCCTCTGTTGTTTCCTCTCTTCTTGTTTCCTCTCTTCTTGTTTCCTCTCCTCTGTTGTTTCCTCTCCTCTGTTGTTTCCTCTCTTCTCGTTTCCTCTCCTCTGTTGTTTCCTCTCTCCTTGTCTCCTCTCCTCTGTTGTCTCCTCTCCTCTGTTGTTTCCTCTCCTCTGTTGTTTCCTCTCCTCTGTTGTTTCCTCTATTCTCGTTTCCTCTCCTCTGTTGTTTCCTCTCTCCTTGTCTCCTCTCCTCGTTGTTTCCTCTCCTCTGTTGTTTCCTCTCTTCTCGTTTCCTCTCCTCTGTTGTCTCCTCTCTTCTCGTTTCCTCTCCTCTGTTGTTTCCTCTCTTCTCGTTTCCTCTCCTCTGTTGTTTCCTCTCTCCTTGTCTCCTCTCCTCTGTTGTTTCCTCTCCTCTGTTGTTTCCTCTCTTCTCGTTTCCTCTCCTCTGTTGTTTCCTCTCCTCTGTTGTCTCCTCTCTTCTCGTTTCCTCTCTCCTTGTCTCCTCTCCTCTTGTTTCCTCTCCTCTGTTGTTTCCTCTCTTCTTGTTTCCTCTCCTCTGTTGTTTCCTCTCTTCTTGTTTCCTCTCCTCTGTTGTTTCCTCTCTTCTCGTTTCCTCTCCTCTGTCGTTTCCTCTCCTCTGTCGTTTCCTCTCCTCTGTTGTTTCCTCTCTTCTCGTTTCCTCTCCTCTGTTGTTTCCTCTCCTCTGTTGTTTCCTCTCTTCTCGTTTCCTCTCCTCTGTTGTTTCCTCTCTTCTCGTTTCCTCTCCTCTGTTGTTTCCTCTCCTCTGTTGTTTCCTCTCTTCTCGTTTCCTCTCCTCTGTTGTTTCCTCTCCTCTGTTGTTTCCTCTCTTCTCGTTTCCTCTCCTCTGTTGTTTCCTCTCTCCTTGTTTCCTCTCCTCTGTTGTTTCCTCTCCTCTGTTGTTTCCTCTCTTCTCGTTTCCTCTCCTCTGTCGTTTCCTCTCCTCTGTTGTTTCCTCTCTTCTCGTTTCCTCTCCTCTGTTGTTTCCTCTCTTCTCGTTTCCTCTCCTCTGTTGTTTCCTCTCCTCTGTTGTTTCCTCTCCTCGTTTCCTCTCCTCTGTCGTTTCCTCTCCTCTGTTGTTTCCTCTCTTCTTGTTTCCTCTCCTCTGTTGTTTCCTCTCTTCTCGTTTCCTCTCCTCTGTTGTTTCCTCTCTCCTTGTCTCCTCTCCTCTTGTTTCCTCTCCTCTGTTGTTTCCTCTCCTCTGTTGTTTCCTCTCTTCTCGTTTCCTCTCCTCTGTCGTTTCCTCTCCTCTGTTGTTTCCTCTCTTCTCGTTTCCTCTCCTCTGTTGTTTCCTCTCTTCTTGTTTCCTATCCTCTGTTGTTTCCTCTCCTCTGTTGTTTCCTCTCTTCTCGTTTCCTCTCCTCTGTTGTTTCCTCTCCTCTGTTGTTTCCTCTCTTCTTGTTTCCTCTCCTCTGTTGTTTCCTCTCCTCTGTCGTTTCCTCTCCTCTGTTGTTTCCTCTCTTCTCGTTTCCTCTCCTCTGTTGTTTCCTCTCTCCTTGTCTCCTCTCCTCTGTTGTCTCCTCTCCTCTGTTGTTTCCTCTCCTCTGTTGTTTCCTCTCCTCTGTTGTTTCCTCTATTCTCGTTTCCTCTCCTCTGTTGTTTCCTCTCTCCTTGTCTCCTCTCCTCGTTGTTTCCTCTCCTCTGTTGTTTCCTCTCTTCTCGTTTCCTCTCCTCTGTTGTCTCCTCTCTTCTCGTTTCCTCTCCTCTGTTGTTTCCTCTCTTCTCGTTTCCTCTCCTCTGTTGTTTCCTCTCTCCTTGTCTCCTCTCCTCTGTTGTTTCCTCTCCTCTGTTGTTTCCTCTCTTCTCGTTTCCTCTCCTCTGTTGTTTCCTCTCCTCTGTTGTCTCCTCTCTTCTCGTTTCCTCTCTCCTTGTCTCCTCTCCTCTTGTTTCCTCTCCTCTGTTGTTTCCTCTCTTCTTGTTTCCTTTCCTCTGTTGTTTCCTCTCTTCTTGTTTCCTCTCCTCTGTTGTTTCCTCTCTTCTCGTTTCCTCTCCTCTGTTGTTTCCTCTCCTCTGTCGTTTCCTCTCCTCTGTTGTTTCCTCTCTTCTCGTTTCCTCTCCTCTGTTGTTTCCTCTCCTCTGTTGTTTCCTCTCTTCTCGTTTCCTCTCCTCTGTTGTTTCCTCTCTGTTGTTTCCTCTCTTCTTGTTTCCTCTCCTCTGTTGTTTCCTCTCTTCTCGTTTCCTCTCCTCTGTTGTTTCCTCTCCTCTGTTGTTTCCTCTCTTCTCGTTTCCTCTCCTCTGTTGTTTCCTCTCCTCTGTTGTTTCCTCTCTTCTTGTTTCCTCTCCTCTGTTGTTTCCTCTCTTCTCGTTTCCTCTCCTCTGTTGTTTCCTCTCTTCTTGTTTCCTCTCCTCTGTTGTTTCCTCTCTTCTCGTTTCCTCTCCTCTGTTGTTTCCTCTCTCCTTGTCTCCTCTCCTCTTGTTTCCTCTCCTCTGTTGTTTCCTCTCTTCTTGTTTCCTATCCTCTGTTGTTTCCTCTCCTCTGTTGTTTCCTCTCTTCTTGTTTCCTCTCCTCTGTTGTTTCCTCTCCTCTGTTGTTTCCTCTCTTCTCGTTTCCTCTCCTCTGTTGTTTCCTCTCTCCTTGTCTCCTCTCCTCTTGTTTCCTCTCCTCTGTTGTTTCCTCTCTTCTTGTTTCCTCTCCTCTGTTGTTTCCTCTCCTCTGTCGTTTCCTCTCCTCTGTTGTTTCCTCTCTTCTCGTTTCCTCTCCTCTGTTGTTTCCTCTCTTCTTGTTTCCTCTCCTCTGTTGTTTCCTCTCCTCTGTTGTTTCCTCTCTTCTCGTTTCCTCTCCTCTGTTGTTTCCTCTCCTCTGTTGTTTCCTCTCTTCTTGTTTCCTCTCCTCTGTTGTTTCCTCTCCTCTGTCGTTTCCTCTCCTCTGTTGTTTCCCCTCTTCTTGTTTCCTCTCCTCTGTTGTTTCCTCTCCTCTGTCGTTTCCTCTCCTCTGTTGTTTCCCCTCTTCTCGTTTCCTCTCCTCTGTTGTTTCCTCTCCTCTGTTGCCTCCTCTCTTCTCGTTTCCTGTCCTCTGTTGTTTCCTCTCTTCTTGTCTCCTCTCCTCTGTTGTTTCCTCTCCTCTGTTGTTTCCTCTCCTCTGTTGTTTCCTCTCTCCTTGTCTCCTCTCCTCTGTTGTTTCCTCTCCTCTGTTGTTTCCTCTCCTCTGTTGTCTCCTCTCTTCTCGTTTCCTCTCCTCTGTTGTTTCCTCTCTTCTTGTTTCCTCTCCTCTGTTGTCTCCTCTCCTCTTGTTTCCTCTCCTCTGTTGTTTCCTCTCTTCTTGTTTCCTCTCCTCTGTTGTTTCCTCTCTTCTTGTTTCCTCTCCTCTGTTGTTTCCTCTCTTCTCGTTTCCTCTCCTCTGTCGTTTCCTCTCCTCTGTTGTTTCCTCTCTTCTCGTTTCCTCTCCTCTGTCGTTTCCTCTCCTCTGTCGTTTCCTCTCCTCTGTCGTTTCCTCTCCTCTGTTGTTTCCTCTCTTCTCGTTTCCTCTCTTCTCGTTTCCTCTCCTCTGTTGTTTCCTCTCCTCTGTTGTTTCCTCTCTTCTTGTTTCCTCTCCTCTGTTGTTTCCTCTCTTCTCGTTTCCTCTCCTCTGTTGTTTCCTCTCCTCTGTTGTTTCCTCTCTTCTCGTTTCCTCTCCTCTGTTGTTTCCTCTCCTCTGTTGTTTCCTCTCTTCTTGTTTCCTCTCCTCTGTTGTTTCCTCTCTTCTCGTTTTCTCTCCTCTGTTTCCTCTCCTCTGTTGTTTCCTCTCTTCTTGTTTCCTCTCCTCTGTTGTTTCCTCTCCTCTGTTGTTTCCTCTCTTCTCGTTTCCTCTCCTCTGTTGTTTCCTCTCTCCTTGTCTCCTCTCCTCTTGTTTCCTATCCTCTGTTGTTTCCTCTCCTCTGTTGTTTCCTCTCTTCTTGTTTCCTCTCCTCTGTCGTTTCCTCTCCTCTGTTGTTTCCTCTCTTCTCGTTTCCTCTCCTCTGTTGTTTCCTCTCATCTGTCGTTTCCTCTCCTCTGTTGTTTCCTCTCTCCTTGTCTCCTCTCCTCGTTGTTTCCTCTCCTCTGTTGTTTCCTCTCTTCTTGTTTCCTCTCCTCTGCTGTTTCCTCTCTCCTTGTCTCCTCTCCTCTGTTGTTTCCTCTCCTCTGTTGTTTCCTCTCTTCTCGTTTCCTCTCCTCTGTTGTTTCCTCTCCTCTGTTGTCTCCTCTCTTCTCGTTTCCTCTCCTCTGTTGTTTCCTCTCTTCTTGTTTCCTCTCCTCTGTTGTTTCCTCTCCTTGTTTCCTCTCCTCTGTTGTTTCCTCTCTTCTCGTTTCCTCTCCTCTGTCGTTTCCTCTCCTCTGTTGTTTCCTCTCTTCTCGTTTCCTCTCTTCTCGTTTCCTCTCCTCTGTCGTTTCCTCTCCTCTGTCGTTTCCTCTCCTCTGTTGTTTCCTCTCTTCTCGTTTCCTCTCTTCTCGTTTCCTCTCCTCTGTTGTTTCCTCTCCTCTGTTGTTTCCTCTCTTCTTGTTTCCTCTCCTCTGTTGTTTCCTCTCTTCTCGTTTCCTCTCCTCTGTTGTTTCCTCTCCTCTGTTGTTTCCTCTCTTCTCGTTTCCTCTCCTCTGTTGTTTCCTCTCCTCTGTTGTTTCCTCTCTTCTTGTTTCCTCTCCTCTGTTGTTTCCTCTCTTCTCGTTTCCTCTCCTCTGTCGTTTCCTCTCCTCTGTCGTTTCCTCTCTTCTCGTTTCCTCTCCTCTGTTGTTTCCTCTCTCCTTGTCTCCTCTCCTCGTTGTTTCCTCTCCTCTGTTGTTTCCTCTCTTCTCGTTTCCTCTCCTCTGTTGTTTCCTCTCTTCTTGTTTCCTCTCCTCTGTTGTTTCCTCTCTTCTCGTTTCCTCTCCTCTGTTGTTTCCTCTCTCCTTGTCTCCTCTCTTCTTGTTTCCTCTCCTCTGTTGTTTCCTCTCCTCTGTTGTTTCCTCTCTTCTCGTTTCCTCTCCTCTGTTGTTTCCTCTCTCCTTGTCTCCTCTCCTCTTGTTTCCTCTCCTCTGTTGTTTCCTCTCTTCTTGTTTCCTATCCTCTATTGTTTCCTCTCCTCTGTTGTTTCCTCTCTTCTTGTTTCCTCTCCTCTGTTGTTTCCTCTCCTCTGTTGTTTCCTCTCTTCTCGTTTCCTCTCCTCTGTTATTTCCTCTCTCCTTGTCTCCTCTCCTCTTGTTTCCTCTCCTCTGTTGTTTCCTCTCTTCTTGTTTCCTATCCTCTGTTGTTTCCTCTCCTCTGTTGTTTCCTCTCCTCTGTTGTTTCCTCTCCTCTGTCGTTTCCTCTCCTCTGTTGTTTCCTCTCTTCTCGTTTCCTCTCTTCTCGTTTCCTCTCCTCTGTTGTTTCCTCTCCTCTGTTGTTTCCTCTCTTCTTGTTTCCTCTCCTCTGTTGTTTCCTCTCTTCTCGTTTCCTCTCCTCTGTTGTTTCCTCTCCTCTGTTGTTTCCTCTCTTCTCGTTTCCTCTCCTCTGTTGTTTCCTCTCCTCTGTTGTTTCCTCTCTTCTTGTTTCCTCTCTTCTCGTTTCCTCTCCTCTGTTTCCTCTCCTCTGTTGTTTCCTCTCTTCTTGTTTCCTCTCCTCTGTTGTTTCCTCTCCTCTGTTGTTTCCTCTCTTCTCGTTTCCTCTCCTCTGTTGTTTCCTCTCTCCTTGTCTCCTCTCCTCTTGTTTCCTCTCCTCTGTTGTTTCCTCTCTTCTTGTTTCCTATCCTCTGTTGTTTCCTCTCCTCTGTTGTTTCCTCTCTTCTTGTTTCCTCTCCTCTGTTGTTTACTCTCCTCTGTTGTTTCCTCTCTTCTCGTTTCCTCTCCTCTGTTGTTTCCTCTCTCCTTGTCTCCTCTCCTCTTGTTTCCTCTCCTCTGTTGTTTCCTCTCTTCTTGTTTCCTATCCTCTGTTGTTTCCTCTCCTCTGTTGTTTCCTCTCTTCTTGTCTCCTCTCCTCTGTTGTTTCCTCTCCTCTGTTGTTTCCTCTCTTCTCGTTTCCTCTCCTCTGTTGTTTCCTCTCTCCTTGTCTCCTCTCCTCGTTGTTTCCTCTCCTCTGTTGTTTCCTCTCTTCTCGTTTCCTCTCCTCTGTTGTTTCCTCTCTTCTTGTTTCCTCTCCTCTGTTGTTTCCTCTCTTCTCGTTTCCTCTCCTCTGTTGTTTCCTCTCTCCTTGTCTCCTCTCTTCTTGTTTCCTCTCCTCTGTTGTTTCCTCTCCTCTGTTGTTTCCTCTCTTCTCGTTTCCTCTCCTCTGTTGTTTCCTCTCTTCTTGTTTCCTCTCCTCTGTTGTTTCCTCTCTTCTCGTTTCCTCTCCTCTGTTGTTTCCTCTCTCCTTGTCTCCTCTCCTCTTGTTTCCTCTCCTCTGTTGTTTCCTCTCTTCTTGTTTCCTATCCTCTGTTGTTTCCTCTCCTCTGTTGTTTCCTCTCTTCTTGTTTCCTCTCCTCTGTTGTTTCCTCTCCTCTGTTGTTTCCTCTCTTCTCGTTTCCTCTCCTCTGTTGTTTCCTCTCTCCTTGTCTCCTCTCCTCTTGTTTCCTCTCCTCTGTTGTTTCCTCTCTTCTTGTTTCCTCTCCTCTGTTGTTTCCTCTCCTCTGTCGTTTCCTCTCCTCTGTTGTTTCCTCTCTTCTCGTTTCCTCTCCTCTGTTGTTTCCTCTCTTCTTGTTTCCTCTCCTCTGTTGTTTCCTCTCCTCTGTTGTTTCCTCTCTTCTCGTTTCCTCTCCTCTGTTGTTTCCTCTCCTCTGTTGTTTCCTCTCTTCTTGTTTCCTCTCCTCTGTTGTTTCCTCTCCTCTGTCGTTTCCTCTCCTCTGTTGTTTCCCCTCTTCTTGTTTCCTCTCCTCTGTTGTTTCCTCTCCTCTGTCGTTTCCTCTCCTCTGTTGTTTCCCCTCTTCTCGTTTCCTCTCCTCTGTTGTTTCCTCTCCTCTGTTGCCTCCTCTCTTCTCGTTTCCTGTCCTCTGTTGTTTCCTCTCTTCTTGTCTCCTCTCCTCTGTTGTTTCCTCTCCTCTGTTGTTTCCTCTCCTCTGTTGTTTCCTCTCTCCTTGTCTCCTCTCCTCTGTTGTTTCCTCTCCTCTGTTGTTTCCTCTCCTCTGTTGTCTCCTCTCTTCTCGTTTCCTCTCCTCTGTTGTTTCCTCTCTTCTTGTTTCCTCTCCTCTGTTGTCTCCTCTCCTCTTGTTTCCTCTCCTCTGTTGTTTCCTCTCTTCTTGTTTCCTCTCCTCTGTTGTTTCCTCTCTTCTTGTTTCCTCTCCTCTGTTGTTTCCTCTCTTCTCGTTTCCTCTCCTCTGTCGTTTCCTCTCCTCTGTTGTTTCCTCTCTTCTCGTTTCCTCTCCTCTGTCGTTTCCTCTCCTCTGTCGTTTCCTCTCCTCTGTCGTTTCCTCTCCTCTGTTGTTTCCTCTCTTCTCGTTTCCTCTCTTCTCGTTTCCTCTCCTCTGTTGTTTCCTCTCCTCTGTTGTTTCCTCTCTTCTTGTTTCCTCTCCTCTGTTGTTTCCTCTCTTCTCGTTTCCTCTCCTCTGTTGTTTCCTCTCCTCTGTTGTTTCCTCTCTTCTCGTTTCCTCTCCTCTGTTGTTTCCTCTCCTCTGTTGTTTCCTCTCTTCTTGTTTCCTCTCCTCTGTTGTTTCCTCTCTTCTCGTTTTCTCTCCTCTGTTTCCTCTCCTCTGTTGTTTCCTCTCTTCTTGTTTCCTCTCCTCTGTTGTTTCCTCTCCTCTGTTGTTTCCTCTCTTCTCGTTTCCTCTCCTCTGTTGTTTCCTCTCTCCTTGTCTCCTCTCCTCTTGTTTCCTATCCTCTGTTGTTTCCTCTCCTCTGTTGTTTCCTCTCTTCTTGTTTCCTCTCCTCTGTCGTTTCCTCTCCTCTGTTGTTTCCTCTCTTCTCGTTTCCTCTCCTCTGTTGTTTCCTCTCATCTGTCGTTTCCTCTCCTCTGTTGTTTCCTCTCTCCTTGTCTCCTCTCCTCGTTGTTTCCTCTCCTCTGTTGTTTCCTCTCTTCTTGTTTCCTCTCCTCTGCTGTTTCCTCTCTCCTTGTCTCCTCTCCTCTGTTGTTTCCTCTCCTCTGTTGTTTCCTCTCTTCTCGTTTCCTCTCCTCTGTTGTTTCCTCTCCTCTGTTGTCTCCTCTCTTCTCGTTTCCTCTCCTCTGTTGTTTCCTCTCTTCTTGTTTCCTCTCCTCTGTTGTTTCCTCTCCTTGTTTCCTCTCCTCTGTTGTTTCCTCTCTTCTCGTTTCCTCTCCTCTGTCGTTTCCTCTCCTCTGTTGTTTCCTCTCTTCTCGTTTCCTCTCTTCTCGTTTCCTCTCCTCTGTCGTTTCCTCTCCTCTGTCGTTTCCTCTCCTCTGTTGTTTCCTCTCTTCTCGTTTCCTCTCTTCTCGTTTCCTCTCCTCTGTTGTTTCCTCTCCTCTGTTGTTTCCTCTCTTCTTGTTTCCTCTCCTCTGTTGTTTCCTCTCTTCTCGTTTCCTCTCCTCTGTTGTTTCCTCTCCTCTGTTGTTTCCTCTCTTCTCGTTTCCTCTCCTCTGTTGTTTCCTCTCCTCTGTTGTTTCCTCTCTTCTTGTTTCCTCTCCTCTGTTGTTTCCTCTCTTCTCGTTTCCTCTCCTCTGTCGTTTCCTCTCCTCTGTCGTTTCCTCTCCTCTGTTGTTTCCTCTCTTCTCGTTTCCTCTCTTCTCGTTTGCTCTCCTCTGTCGTTTCCTCTCCTCTGTTGTTTCCTCTCTTCTCGTTTCCTCTCTTCTCGTTTCCTCTCCTCTGTTGTTTCCTCTCCTCTGTTGTTTCCTCTCCTCTGTTGTTTCCTCTCTTCTTGTTTCCTCTCCTCTGTTGTTTCCCCTCTTCTCGTTTCCTCTCCTCTGTTGTTTCCTCTCTCCTTGTCTCCTCTCCTCTTGTTTCCTCTCCTCTGTTGTTTCCTCTCTTCTTGTTTCCTATCCTCTGTTGTTTCCTCTCCTCTGTTGTTTCCTCTCTTCTTGTTTCCTCTCCTCTGTCGTTTCCTCTCCTCTGTTGTTTCCTCTCTTCTCGTTTCCTCTCCTCTGTTGTTTCCTCTCATCTGTCGTTTCCTCTCCTCTGTTGTTTCCTCTCTCCTTGTCTCCTCTCCTCGTTGTTTCCTCTCCTGTTGTTTCCTCTCTTCTTGTTTCCTCTCCTCTGTTGTTTCCTCTCTCCTTGTCTCCTCTCCTCTGTTGTTTCCTCTCTTCTCGTTTCCTCTCCTCTGTTGTTTTCTCTCCTCTGTTGTTTCCTCTCCTCTGTTGTTTCCTCTCCTCTGTTGTCTCCTCTCTTCTCGTTTCCTCTCCTCTGTTGTTTCCTCTCTTCTTGTTTCCTCTCCTCTGTTGTCTCCTCTCCTCTTGTTTCCTCTCCTCTGTTGTTTCCTCTCTTCTTGTTTCCTCTCCTCTGTTGTTTCCTCTCCTTGTTTCCTCTCCTCTGTTGTTTCCTCTCTTCTCGTTTCCTCTCCTCTGTCGTTTCCTCTCCTCTGTTGTTTCCTCTCCTCTGTTGTTTCCTCTCTTCTTGTTTCCTCTCCTCTGTTGTTTCCTCTCTTCTCGTTTCCTCTCCTCTGTTGTTTCCTCTCCTTTGTTGTTTCCTCTCTTCTCGTTTCCTCTCCTCTGTTGTTTCCTCTCCTCTGTTGTTTCCTCTCTTCTTGTTTCCTCTCCTCTGTTGTTTCCTCTCTTCTCGTTTCCTCTCCTCTGTTTCCTCTCCTCTGTTGTTTCCTCTCTTCTTGTTTCCTCTCCTCTGTTGTTTCCTCTCCTCTGTTGTTTCCTCTCTTCTCGTTTCCTCTCCTCTGTTGTTTCCTCTCTCCTTGTCTCCTCTCCTTGTTTCCTCTCCTCTGTTGTTTCCTCTCTTCTTGTTTCCTATCCTCTGTTGTTTCCTCTCCTCTGTTGTTTCCTCTCTTCTTGTTTCCTCTCCTCTGTTGTTTCCTCTCCTCTGTTGTTTCCTCTCTTCTCGTTTCCTCTCCTCTGTTGTTTCCTCTCTCCTTGTCTCCTCTCCTCTTGTTTCCTCTCCTCTGTTGTTTCCTCTCTTCTTGTTTCCTATCCTCTGTTGTTTCCTCTCCTCTGTTGTTTCCTCTCTTCTTGTTTCCTCTCCTCTGTCGTTTCCTCTCCTCTGTTGTTTCCTCTCTTCTCGTTTCCTCTCCTCTGTTGTTTCCTCTCATCTGTCGTTTCCTCTCCTCTGTTGTTTCCTCTCTCCTTGTCTCCTCTCCTCTGTTGTTTCCTCTCCTCGTTTCCTCTCCTCTGTTGTTTCCTCTCTTCTTGTTTCCTCTCCTCTGTTGTTTCCTCTCCTCTGTCGTTTCCTCTCCGCTGTTGTTTCCTCTCCTCGTTTCCTCTCCTCTGTTGTTTCCTCTCTTCTTGTTTCCTCTCCTCTGTTGTTTCCTCTCCTCTGTTGTTTCCTCTCTTCTCGTTTCCTCTCCTCTGTTGTTTCCCCTCCTCTGTTGTTTCCTCTCTTCTTGTTTCCTCTCCTCTGTTGTTTCCTCTCCTCTGTCGTTTCCTCTCCTCTGTTGTTTCCCCTCTTCTTGTTTCCTCTCCTCTGTTGTTTCCTCTCCTCTGTCGTTTCCTCTCCTCTGTTGTTTCCCCTCTTCTCGTTTCCTCTCCTCTGTTGTTTCCTCTCCTCTGTTGTCTCCTCTCTTCTCGTTTCCTCTCCTCTGTTGTTTCCTCTCTTCTTGTCTCCTCTCCTCTGTTGTTTCCTCTACTCTGTTGTTTCCTCTCTTCTTGTTTCCTCTCCTCTGTTGTTTCCTCTCTCCTTGTCTCCTCTCCTCTGTTGTTTCCTCTCCTCTGTTGTTTCCTCTCTTCTCGTTTCCTCTCCTCTGTTGTTTCCTCTCTCCTTGTCTCCTCTCCTCGTTGTTTCCTCTCCTCTGTTGTTTCCTCTCTTCTCGTTTCCTCTCCTCTGTTGTTTCCTCTCTTCTTGTTTCCTCTCCTCTGTTGTTTCCTCTCTTCTCGTTTCCTCTCCTCTGTTGTTTCCTCTCTCCTTGTCTCCTCTCTTCTTGTTTCCTCTCCTCTGTTGTTTCCTCTCCTCTGTTGTTTCCTCTCTTCTCGTTTCCTCTCCTCTGTTGTTTCCTCTCTCCTTGTCTCCTCTCCTCTTGTTTCCTCTCCTCTGTTGTTTCCTCTCTTCTTGTTTCCTATCCTCTATTGTTTCCTCTCCTCTGTTGTTTCCTCTCTTCTTGTTTCCTCTCCTCTGTTGTTTCCTCTCCTCTGTTGTTTCCTCTCTTCTCGTTTCCTCTCCTCTGTTATTTCCTCTCTCCTTGTCTCCTCTCCTCTTGTTTCCTCTCCTCTGTTGTTTCCTCTCTTCTTGTTTCCTATCCTCTGTTGTTTCCTCTCCTCTGTTGTTTCCTCTCCTCTGTTGTTTCCTCTCCTCTGTCGTTTCCTCTCCTCTGTTGTTTCCTCTCTTCTCGTTTCCTCTCTTCTCGTTTCCTCTCCTCTGTTGTTTCCTCTCCTCTGTTGTTTCCTCTCTTCTTGTTTCCTCTCCTCTGTTGTTTCCTCTCTTCTCGTTTCCTCTCCTCTGTTGTTTCCTCTCCTCTGTTGTTTCCTCTCTTCTCGTTTCCTCTCCTCTGTTGTTTCCTCTCCTCTGTTGTTTCCTCTCTTCTTGTTTCCTCTCTTCTCGTTTCCTCTCCTCTGTTTCCTCTCCTCTGTTGTTTCCTCTCTTCTTGTTTCCTCTCCTCTGTTGTTTCCTCTCCTCTGTTGTTTCCTCTCTTCTCGTTTCCTCTCCTCTGTTGTTTCCTCTCTCCTTGTCTCCTCTCCTCTTGTTTCCTCTCCTCTGTTGTTTCCTCTCTTCTTGTTTCCTATCCTCTGTTGTTTCCTCTCCTCTGTTGTTTCCTCTCTTCTTGTTTCCTCTCCTCTGTTGTTTACTCTCCTCTGTTGTTTCCTCTCTTCTCGTTTCCTCTCCTCTGTTGTTTCCTCTCTCCTTGTCTCCTCTCCTCTTGTTTCCTCTCCTCTGTTGTTTCCTCTCTTCTTGTTTCCTATCCTCTGTTGTTTCCTCTCCTCTGTTGTTTCCTCTCTTCTTGTCTCCTCTCCTCTGTTGTTTCCTCTCCTCTGTTGTTTCCTCTCTTCTCGTTTCCTCTCCTCTGTTGTTTCCTCTCTCCTTGTCTCCTCTCCTCGTTGTTTCCTCTCCTCTGTTGTTTCCTCTCTTCTCGTTTCCTCTCCTCTGTTGTTTCCTCTCTTCTTGTTTCCTCTCCTCTGTTGTTTCCTCTCTTCTCGTTTCCTCTCCTCTGTTGTTTCCTCTCTCCTTGTCTCCTCTCTTCTTGTTTCCTCTCCTCTGTTGTTTCCTCTCCTCTGTTGTTTCCTCTCTTCTCGTTTCCTCTCCTCTGTTGTTTCCTCTCTCCTTGTCTCCTCTCCTCTTGTTTCCTCTCCTCTGTTGTTTCCTCTCTTCTTGTTTCCTATCCTCTGTTGTTTCCTCTCCTCTGTTGTTTCCTCTCTTCTTGTTTCCTCTCCTCTGTTGTTTCCTCTCCTCTGTTGTTTCCTCTCTTCTTGTTTCCTCTCCTCTGTTGTTTCCTCTCTCCTTGTCTCCTCTCCTCTTGTTTCCTCTCCTCTGTTGTTTCCTCTCTTCTTGTTTCCTATCCTCTGTTGTTTCCTCTCCTCTGTTGTTTCCTCTCTTCTTGTTTCCTCTCCTCTGTCGTTTCCTCTCCTCTGTTGTTTCCTCTCTTCTCGTTTCCTCTCTTCTCGTTTCCTCTCCTCTGTTGTTTCCTCTCCTCTGTTGTTTCCTCTCCTCTGTTGTTTCCTCTCTTCTCGTTTCCTCTCCTCTGTTGTTTCGTCTCCTCTGTTGTTTCCTCTCTTCTCGTTTCCTCTCCTCTGTTGTTTCCTCTCCTCTGTTGTTTCCTCTCTTCTTGTTTCCTCTCCTCTGTTGTTTCCTCTCTTCTTGTTTCCTCTCCTCTGTTTCCTCTCCTCTGTTGTTTCCTCTCTTCTTGTTTCCTCTCCTCTGTTGTTTCCTCTCCTCTGTTGTTTCCTCTCCTCTGTTGTTTCCTCTCTTCTCGTTTCCTCTCCTCTGTTGTTTCGTCTCCTCTGTTGTTTCCTCTCTTCTCGTTTCCTCTCCTCTTTTGTTTCCTCTCCTCTGTTGTTTCCTCTCTTCTTGTTTCCTCTCCTCTGTTGTTTCCTCTCTTCTCGTTTCCTCTCCTCTGTTTCCTCTCCTCTGTTGTTTCCTCTCTTCTTGTTTCCTCTCCTCTGTTGTTTCCTCTCCTCTGTTGTTTCCTCTCTTCTCGTTTCCTCTCCTCTGTTGTTTCCTCTCTCCTTGTCTCCTCTCCTCTTGTTTCCTCTCCTCTGTTGTTTCCTCTCCTTGTTTCCTATCCTCTGTTGTTTCCTCTCCTCTGTTGTTTCCTCTCTTCTTGTTTCCTCTCCTCTGTTGTTTCCTCTCCTCTGTTGTTTCCTCTCTTCTCGTTTCCTCTCCTCTGTTGTTTCCTCTCTCCTTGTCTCCTCTCCTCTTGTTTCCTCTCCTCTGTTGTTTCCTCTCTTCTTGTTTCCTATCCTCTGTTGTTTCCTCTCCTCTGTTGTTTCCTCTCTTCTTGTTTCCTCTCCTCTGTCGTTTCCTCTCCTCTGTTGTTTCCTCTCTTCTCGTTTCCTCTCCTCTGTTGTTTCCTCTCTCCTTGTCTCCTCTCCTCGTTGTTTCCTCTCCTCTGTTGTTTCCTCTCTTCTTGTTTCCTCTCCTCTGTTGTTTCCTCTCTCCTTGTCTCCTCTGTTGTTTCCTCTCCTCTGTTGTTTCCTCTCTTCTCGTTTCCTCTCCTCTGTTGTTTCCTCTCCTCTGTTGTCTCCTCTCTTCTCGTTTCCTCTCCTCTGTTGTTTCCTCTCTTCTTGTTTCCTCTCCTCTGTTGTCTCCTCTCCTCTTGTTTCCTCTCCTCTGTTGTTTCCTCTCTTCTTGTTTCCTCTCCTCTGTTGTTTCCTCTCCTTGTTTCCTCTCTTCTCGTTTCCTCTCCTCTGTCGTTTCCTCTCCTCTGTTGTTTCCTCTCTTCTCGTTTCCTCTCCTCTGTCGTTTCCTCTCCTCTGTCGTTTCCTCCCCTCTGTTGTTTCCTCTCTTCTCGTTTCCTCTCCTCTGTTGTTTCCTCTCCTCTGTAGTTTCCTCTCTTCTTGTTTCCTCTCCTCTGTTGTTTCCTCTCTTCTCGTTTCCTCTCCTCTGTTGTTTCCTCTCCTCAGTTGTTTCCTCTCTTCTCGTTTCCTCTCCTCTGTTGTTTCCTCTCCTCTGTTGTTTCCTCTCCTTGTTTCCTCTCCTCTGTTGTTTCCTCTCTTCTCGTTTCCTCTCCTCTGTTTCCTCTCCTCTGTTGTTTCCTCTCCTTGTTTCCTCTCCTCTGTTGTTTCCTCTCCTCTGTTGTTTCCTCTCTTCTCGTTTCCTCTCCTCTGTTGTTTCCTCTCTCCTTGTCTCCTCTCCTCTTGTTTCCTCTCCTCTGTTGTTTCCTCTCTTCTTGTTTCCTATCCTCTGTTGTTTCCTCTCCTCTGTTGTTTCCTCTCTTCTTGATTCCTCTCCTCTGTTGTTTCCTCACCTCTGTTGTTTCCTCTCTTCTCGTTTCCTCTCCTCTGTCGTTTCCTCTCCTCTGTCGTTTCCTCTCCTCTGTTGTTTCCTCTCTCCTTGTCTCCTCTCCTCTGTTGTTTCCTCTCCTCGTTTCCTCTCCTCTGTTGTTTCCTCTCTTCTTGTTTCCTCTCCTCTGTTGTTTCCTCTCCTCTGTCGTTTCCTCTCCTCTGTTGTTTCCTATCTTCTCGTTTCCTCTCCTCTGTTGTTTCCTCTCTTCTTGTTTCCTCTCATCTGTCGTTTCCTCTCCTCTGTTGTTTCCTCTCTCCTTGTCTCCTCTCCTCTGTTGTTTCCTCTCCTCGTTTCCTCTCCTCTGTTGTTTCCTCTCTTCTTGTTTCCTCTCCTCTGTCGTTTCCTCTCCTCTGTCGTTTCCTCTCCTCTGTTGTTTCCTCTCTTCTCGTTTCCTCTCCTCTGTTGTTTCCTCTCTTCTTGTTTCCTCTCCTCTGTTGTTTCCTCTCCTCTGTTGTTTCCTCTGTTCTCGTTTCCTCTCCTCTGTTGTTTCCTCTCCTCTGTTGTTTCCTCTCCTTGTTTCCTCTCCTCTGTTGTTTCCTCTCCTCTGTCGTTTCCTCTCCTCTGTTGTTTCCTCTCTTCTCGTTTCCTCTCTTCTCGTTTCCTCTCCTCTGTCGTTTCCTCTCCTCTGTTGTTTCCTCTCTTCTCGTTTCCTCTCTTCTCGTTTCCTCTCCTCTGTTGTTTCCTCTCTTCTTGTTTCCTCTCTTCTTGTTTCCTCTCCTCTGTTGTTTCCTCTCTTCTCGTTTCCTCTCCTCTGTCGTTTCCTCTCCTCTGTTGTTTCCTCTCTTCTCGTTTCCTCTCCTCTGTCGTTTCCTCTCCTCTGTCGTTTCCTCTCCTCTGTTGTTTCCTCTCTTCTCGTTTCCTCTCCTCTGTTGTTTCCTCTCCTCTGTTGTTTCCTCTCCTCTGTTGTTTCCTCTCTTCTCGTTTCCTCTCTTCTCGTTTCCTCTCCTCTGTTGTTTCCTCTCTTCTCGTTTCCTCTCCTCTGTTGTTTCCTCTCATCTGTCGTTTCCTCTCCTCTGTTGTTTCCTCTCTCCTTGTCTCCTCTCCTCTGTTGTTTCCTCTCCTCGTTTCCTCTCCTCTGTTGTTTCCTCTCTTCTTGTTTCCTCTCCTCTGTTGTTTCCTCTCCTCTGTCGTTTCCTCTCCTCTGTTGTTTCCTCTCTTCTCGTTTCCTCTCCTCTGTTGTTTCCTCTCTTCTTGTTTCCTCTCCTCTGTTGTTTCCTCTCCTCTGTTGTTTCCTCTGTTCTCGTTTCCTCTCCTCTGTTGTTTCCTCTCCTCTGTTGTTTCCTCTCTTCTTGTTTCCTCTCCTCTGTTGTTTCCTCTCCTCTGTCGTTTCCTCTCCTCTGTTGTTTCCTCTCTTCTCGTTTCCTCTCTTCTCGTTTCCTCTCCTCTGTTGTTTCCTCTCCTCTGTTGTTTCCTCTCTTCTCGTTTCCTCTCTTCTCGTTTCCTCTCCTCTGTTGTTTCCTCTCTTCTTGTTTCCTCTCCTCTGTTGTTTCCTCTCTTCTTGTTTCCTCTCCTCTGTTGTTTCCTCTCTTCTCGTTTCCTCTCCTCTGTCGTTTCCTCTCCTCTGTTGTTTCCTCTCTTCTCGTTTCCTCTCCTCTGTCGTTTCCTCTCCTCTGTCGTTTCCTCTCCTCTGTTGTTTCCTCTCTTCTCGTTTCCTCTCCTCTGTCGTTTCCTCTCCTCTGTTGTTTCCTCTCTTCTCGTTTCCTCTCCTCTGTTGTTTCCTCTCTTCTTGTTTCCTCTCCTCTGTTGTTTCCTCTCCTCTGTTGTTTCCTCTGTTCTCGTTTCCTCTCCTCTGTCGTTTCCTCTCCTCTGTTGTTTCCTCTCTTCTCGTTTCCTCTCTTCTCGTTTCCTCTCCTCTGTCGTTTCCTCTCCTCTGTTGTTTCCTCTCTTCTCGTTTCCTCTCTTCTCGTTTCCTCTCCTCTGTTGTTTCCTCTCTTCTTGTTTCCTCTCCTCTGTTGTTTCCTCTCTTCTTGTTTCCTCTCCTCTGTTGTTTCCTCTCTTCTCGTTTCCTCTCCTCTGTCGTTTCCTCTCCTCTGTTGTTTCCTCTCTTCTCGTTTCCTCTCCTCTGTCGTTTCCTCTCCTCTGTTGTTTCCTCTCTTCTCGTTTCCTCTCCTCTGTTGTTTCCTCTCCTCTGTTGTTTCCTCTCCTCTGTTGTTTCCTCTCTTCTCGTTTCCTCTCCTCTGTTGTTTCCTCTCCTCTGTTGTTTCCTCTCTTCTCGTTTCCTCTCCTCTGTTGTTTCCTCTAATCTGTCGTTTCCTCTCCTCTGTTGTTTCCTCTCTCCTTGTCTCCTCTCCTCTGTTGTTTCCTCTCCTCGTTTCCTCTCCTCTGTTGTTTCCTCTCTTCTTGTTTCCTCTCCTCTGTTGTTTCCTCTCCTCTGTCGTTTCCTCTCCTCTGTTGTTTCCTCTCTTCTCGTTTCCTCTCCTCTGTTGTTTCCTCTCTTCTTGTTTCCTCTCCTCTGTTGTTTCCTCTCCTCTGTTGTTTCCTCTGTTCTCGTTTCCTCTCCTCTGTTGTTTCCTCTCCTCTGTTGTTTCCTCTCTTCTCGTTTCCTCTCTTCTCGTTTCCTCTCCTCTGTTGTTTCCTCTCCTCTGTTGTTTCCTCTCTTCTCGTTTCCTCTCTTCTCGTTTCCTCTCCTCTGTTGTTTCCTCTCTTCTTGTTTCCTCTCCTCTGTTGTTTCCTCTCTTCTTGTTTCCTCTCCTCTGTTGTTTCCTCTCTTCTCGTTTCCTCTCCTCTGTCGTTTCCTCTCCTCTGTTGTTTCCTCTCTTCTCGTTTCCTCTCCTCTGTCGTTTCCTCTCCTCTGTTGTTTCCTCTCCTCGTTTCCTCTCCTCTGTTGTTTCCTCTCCTCTGTTGTTTCCTCTCTTCTCGTTTCCTCTCCTCTGTTGTTTCCTCTCCTCTGTTGTTTCCTCTCTTCTCGTTTCCTCTCCTCTGTTGTTTCCTCTCTTCTCGTTTCCTCTCCTCTGTTGTTTCCTCTCCTCTTTTGTTTCCTCTCTTCTCGTTTCCTCTCCTCTGTTGTTTCCTCTCCTCTGTTGTTTCCTCTCTTCTTGGTTCCTCTCCTCTGTTGTTTCCTCTCCTCTGTTGTTTCCTCTCTTCTTGTTTCCTCTCCTCTGTTGTTTCCTCTCTTCTCATTTCCTCTCCTCTGTTGTTTCCTCTCCTCTGTTGTTTCCTCTCCTCTGTTGTTTCCTCTCTTCTCGTTTCCTCTCCTCTGTTGTTTCCTCTCCTCTGTTGTCTCCTCTCTTCTCGTTTCCTCTCCTCTGTTGTTTCCTCTCCTCTGTTGTTTCCTCTCCTCTGTTGTCTCCTCTCTTCTCGTTTCCTCTCCTCTGTTGTTTCCTCTCCTCTGGTGTTTCCTCTCCTCTGTTGTTTCCTCTGCTCTGTTGTCTCCTCTCTTCTCGTTTCCTCTCCTCTGTTGTTTCCTCTCCTCTGTCGTTTCCTCTCCTCTGTTGTCTCCTCTCTTCTCGTTTCCTCTCCTCTGTTGTTTCCTCTCCTCTGTTGTTTCCTCTCCTCTGTTGTCTCCTCTCTTCTCGTTTCCTCTCCTCTGTTGTTTCCTCTCTTCTTGTTTCCTCTCCTCTGTTGTCTCCTCTCCTCTTGTTTCCTCTCCTCTGTTGTTTCCTCTCTTCTTGTTTCCTCTCCTCTGTTGTTTCCTCTCTTCTTGTTTCCTCTCCTCTGTTGTTTCCTCTCTTCTCGTTTCCTCTCCTCTGTCGTTTCCTCTCCTCTGTTGTTTCCTCTCTTCTCGTTTCCTCTCCTCTGTCGTTTCCTCTCCTCTGTCGTTTCCTCTCCTCTGTTGTTTCCTCTCTTCTCGTTTCCTCTCCTCTGTTGTTTCCTCTCTTCTCGTTTCCTCTCCTCTGTCGTTTCCTCTCCTCTGTTGTTTCCTCTCTTCTCGTTTCCTCTCCTCTGTTGTTTCCTCTCCTCTGTTGTTTCCTCTCCTCTGTTGTTTCCTCTCTTCTCGTTTCCTCTCCTCTGTTGTTTCCTCTCCTCTGTTGTTTCCTCTCTTCTCGTTTCCTCTCCTCTGTTGTTTCCTCTAATCTGTCGTTTCCTCTCCTCTGTTGTTTCCTCTCTCCTTGTCTCCTCTCCTCTGTTGTTTCCTCTCCTCGTTTCCTCTCCTCTGTTGTTTCCTCTCTTCTTGTTTCCTCTCCTCTGTTGTTTCCTCTCCTCTGTCGTTTCCTCTCCTCTGTTGTTTCCTCTCTTCTCGTTTCCTCTCCTCTGTTGTTTCCTCTCTTCTTGTTTCCTCTCCTCTGTTGTTTCCTCTCCTCTGTTGTTTCCTCTGTTCTCGTTTCCTCTCCTCTGTTGTTTCCTCTCCTCTGTTGTTTCCTCTCTTCTCGTTTCCTCTCTTCTCGTTTCCTCTCCTCTGTTGTTTCCTCTCCTCTGTTGTTTCCTCTCTTCTCGTTTCCTCTCTTCTCGTTTCCTCTCCTCTGTTGTTTCCTCTCTTCTTGTTTCCTCTCCTCTGTTGTTTCCTCTCTTCTTGTTTCCTCTCCTCTGTTGTTTCCTCTCTTCTCGTTTCCTCTCCTCTGTCGTTTCCTCTCCTCTGTTGTTTCCTCTCTTCTCGTTTCCTCTCCTCTGTCGTTTCCTCTCCTCTGTCGTTTCCTCTCCTCTGTTGTTTCCTCTCTTCTCGTTTCCTCTCCTCTGTTGTTTCCTCTCCTCTGTTGTTTCCTCTCCTCTGTTGTTTCCTCTCTTCTCGTTTCCTCTCTTCTCGTTTCCTCTCCTCTGTTGTTTCCTCTCTTCTCGTTTCCTCTCCTCTGTTGTTTCCTCTCATCTGTCGTTTCCTCTCCTCTGTTGTTTCCTCTCTCCTTGTCTCCTCTCCTCTGTTGTTTCCTCTCCTCGTTTCCTCTCCTCTGTTGTTTCCTCTCTTCTTGTTTCCTCTCCTCTGTTGTTTCCTCTCCTCTGTCGTTTCCTCTCCTCTGTTGTTTCCTCTCTTCTCGTTTCCTCTCCTCTGTTGTTTCCTCTCTTCTTGTTTCCTCTCCTCTGTTGTTTCCTCTCCTCTGTTGTTTCCTCTGTTCTCGTTTCCTCTCCTCTGTTGTTTCCTCTCCTCTGTTGTTTCCTCTCTTCTTGTTTCCTCTCCTCTGTTGTTTCCTCTCCTCTGTCGTTTCCTCTCCTCTGTTGTTTCCTCTCTTCTCGTTTCCTCTCTTCTCGTTTCCTCTCCTCTGTTGTTTCCTCTCCTCTGTTGTTTCCTCTCTTCTCGTTTCCTCTCTTCTCGTTTCCTCTCCTCTGTTGTTTCCTCTCTTCTTGTTTCCTCTCCTCTGTTGTTTCCTCTCTTCTTGTTTCCTCTCCTCTGTTGTTTCCTCTCTTCTCGTTTCCTCTCCTCTGTCGTTTCCTCTCCTCTGTTGTTTCCTCTCTTCTCGTTTCCTCTCCTCTGTCGTTTCCTCTCCTCTGTCGTTTCCTCTCCTCTGTTGTTTCCTCTCTTCTCGTTTCCTCTCCTCTGTCGTTTCCTCTCCTCTGTTGTTTCCTCTCTTCTCGTTTCCTCTCCTCTGTTGTTTCCTCTCTTCTTGTTTCCTCTCCTCTGTTGTTTCCTCTCCTCTGTTGTTTCCTCTGTTCTCGTTTCCTCTCCTCTGTCGTTTCCTCTCCTCTGTTGTTTCCTCTCTTCTGTTGTTTCCTCTCTTCTCGTTTCCTCTCCTCTGTCGTTTCCTCTCCTCTGTTGTTTCCTCTCTTCTCGTTTCCTCTCCTCTGTCGTTTCCTCTCCTCTGTCGTTTCCTCTCCTCTGTTGTTTCCTCTCTTCTCGTTTCCTCTCCTCTGTCGTTTCCTCTCCTCTGTTGTTTCCTCTCTTCTCGTTTCCTCTCCTCTGTTGTTTCCTCTCTTCTTGTTTCCTCTCCTCTGTTGTTTCCTCTCCTCTGTTGTTTCCTCTCTTCTCGTTTCCTCTCCTCTGTTGTTTCCTCTCTTCTTGTTTCCTCTCCTCTGTTGTTTCCTCTCTTCTTGTTTCCTCTCCTCTGTTGTTTCCTCTCTTCTCGTTTCCTCTCCTCTGTCGTTTCCTCTCCTCTGTTGTTTCCTCTCTTCTCGTTTCCTCTCCTCTGTCGTTTCCTCTCCTCTGTTGTTTCCTCTCTTCTCGTTTCCTCTCCTCTGTTGTTTCCTCTCCTCTGTTGTTTCCTCTCCTCTGTTGTTTCCTCTCTTCTCGTTTCCTCTCCTCTGTTGTTTCCTCTCCTCTGTTGTTTCCTCTCTTCTCGTTTCCTCTCCTCTGTTGTTTCCTCTAATCTGTCGTTTCCTCTCCTCTGTTGTTTCCTCTCTCCTTGTCTCCTCTCCTCTGTTGTTTCCTCTCCTCGTTTCCTCTCCTCTGTTGTTTCCTCTCTTCTTGTTTCCTCTCCTCTGTTGTTTCCTCTCCTCTGTCGTTTCCTCTCCTCTGTTGTTTCCTCTCTTCTCGTTTCCTCTCCTCTGTTGTTTCCTCTCTTCTTGTTTCCTCTCCTCTGTTGTTTCCTCTCCTCTGTTGTTTCCTCTGTTCTCGTTTCCTCTCCTCTGTTGTTTCCTCTCCTCTGTTGTTTCCTCTCTTCTCGTTTCCTCTCTTCTCGTTTCCTCTCCTCTGTTGTTTCCTCTCCTCTGTTGTTTCCTCTCTTCTCGTTTCCTCTCTTCTCGTTTCCTCTCCTCTGTTGTTTCCTCTCTTCTTGTTTCCTCTCCTCTGTTGTTTCCTCTCTTCTTGTTTCCTCTCCTCTGTTGTTTCCTCTCTTCTCGTTTCCTCTCCTCTGTCGTTTCCTCTCCTCTGTTGTTTCCTCTCTTCTCGTTTCCTCTCCTCTGTCGTTTCCTCTCCTCTGTTGTTTCCTCTCCTCGTTTCCTCTCCTCTGTTGTTTCCTCTCCTCTGTTGTTTCCTCTCTTCTCGTTTCCTCTCCTCTGTTGTTTCCTCTCCTCTGTTGTTTCCTCTCTTCTCGTTTCCTCTCCTCTGTTGTTTCCTCTCTTCTCGTTTCCTCTCCTCTGTTGTTTCCTCTCCTCTTTTGTTTCCTCTCTTCTCGTTTCCTCTCCTCTGTTGTTTCCTCTCCTCTGTTGTTTCCTCTCTTCTTGGTTCCTCTCCTCTGTTGTTTCCTCTCCTCTGTTGTTTCCTCTCTTCTTGTTTCCTCTCCTCTGTTGTTTCCTCTCTTCTCATTTCCTCTCCTCTGTTGTTTCCTCTCCTCTGTTGTTTCCTCTCCTCTGTTGTTTCCTCTCTTCTCGTTTCCTCTCCTCTGTTGTTTCCTCTCCTCTGTTGTCTCCTCTCTTCTCGTTTCCTCTCCTCTGTTGTTTCCTCTCCTCTGGTGTTTCCTCTCCTCTGTTGTTTCCTCTGCTCTGTTGTCTCCTCTCTTCTCGTTTCCTCTCCTCTGTTGTTTCCTCTCCTCTGTCGTTTCCTCTCCTCTGTTGTTTCCTCTCTTCTTGGTTCCTCTCCTCTGTTGTTTCCTCTCCTCTGTTGTCTCCTCTCTTCTTGTTTCCTCTCCTCTGTTGTTTCCTCTCTTCTTGTTTCCTCTCCTCTGTTGTTTCCTCTCTCCTTGTCTCCTCTCCTCGTTGTTTCCTCTCCTCTGTTGTTTCCTCTCTTCTCGTTTCCTCTCCTCTGTTGTTTCCTCTCTTGTTTCCTCTCCTCTGTCGTTTCCTCTCCTCTGTCGTTTCCTCTTCTCGTTTCCTCTCTTCTCGTTTCCTCTCCTCTGTTGTTTCCTCTCCTCTGTCGTTTCCTCTCCTCTGTTGTTTCCTCTCTTCTCGTTTCCTCTCCTCTGTTGTTTCCTCTCCTCTGTTGTTTCCTCTCCTCTGTTGTCTCCTCTCTTCTTGTTTCCTCTCCTCTGTTGTTTCCTCTCTTCTCGTTTCCTCTCCTCTGTCGTTTCCTCTCCTCTGTTGTTTCCTCTCTTCTCGTTTCCTCTCCTCTGTTGTTTCCTCTCCTCTGTCGTTTCCTCTCCTCTGTTGTTTCCTCTCTTCTCGTTTCCTCTCCTCTGTTGTTTCCTCTCCTCTGTCGTTTCCTCTCCTCTGTTGTTTCCTCTCCTCTGTTGTTTCCTCTCTTCTCGTTTCCTCTCCTCTGTTGTTTCCTCTCTCCTTGTCTCCTCTCCTCTTGTTTCCATGCATATTAAATAATAATGAGTAGCTCATGTTTTCCTCTGTAGTGTTGCTGACTAACAAACAGCAACATGACCTCGCTGTCAACACGATGACTCAGCATGTTCACACTCACTGACATCACAAGCACAAACATTTAAATGTTCTTTGTTCTGCTTCGATAAAGAAACAAACACTGAAGAAAAGAGTTGTATTATGTTTTGGTTTGTTTATTCAATGAGTTGTGATGTAAAACACAAACACCTTCATTATTTAATTGATTGAAAGCTCGTTAGCGGCAGCGATCGTCTCGTTGACCTGATTGGTGCTCGGTGTCATCGCCGGGTGACAGTAACGACCTCTGATTGGCTAATTGGTTCATGGAAGATGAATAGCCTCTTAATTGACATGAAAACAGCCAATCACAGCAATTAATGTTAATTACTGGGCAATTAGGCCGACTACAGAGAGAGGGGGGGGGAGAAAAACACAGAGACAAACAGGAAGAAGGAGCGGTTTTTCAGAGTAAAAGCCTCTGAACTGATAACAGGACTATTTAGAGAAGACGTTTTAACAAAAAGCTCCGTCTCTGTTACGACCAGTGAAATACATTCAGTTATCACACACACACACTCACTCTCTCTCTCTCTCTCTCTCTCTCTCTCTCTCTGTCTGTCTGTCTGTCTGTCTGTCTGTCTGTCTGTCTGTCTGTCTGTCTGTCTGTCTGTCTGTCTGTCTGTCTGTCTGTCTGTCTGTCTGTCTGTCTGTCTGTCTCTCTCTCTCTCTCTCTCTCTCTCTCTCTCTCTCTCTCTCTCTCTCTCTCTCTCTCTCTCTCTCTCTCTCTCTCTCTCTCTCTCTCTCTCTCTCTCTCTCTCTCTCTCTCTCTCACATATATATATATATATACTGCTGCTCTCGGGAGACCACTAACACTTTGAACACGAACATTTGACTGAACATGAACACTTGAACACTCTGAACACTTTAATTCATTCACCTGGTGCAATACCTAATCCGTGCAATCCTGTGCAATATCAAATACGTTTAAGTATTTACCTTACACTTACACTTTACTCCGTCTGTATTTACTGGTATATTTAATAGTCTTCTTACTGTCAATCCCGTGCAATATCCAATACGTTTAAGTATTATCTTACATTTCACATTTTTACTCCGTCTGTACACACTGGTATATTTTGTATTCTTCTTTCCTGTCATTTTTACTACTGTTTACTGTTTAGTCTATTTATACTACTTGATTTTTTATCTTCATTTATTACTTGTGAGCGATGCTGCTGTAATCCTGTAATTTCCCCACTGAGGGACTAATAAAGGATTATCTTATCTTATCTTATCTTATATACACACGCTTTCACTCACACACACACACGATCTCCACAGTCGCTGCTGGCGTCTGCTGTGCTCTCGTCCACTTCCTGTGGAGCTAATGGTCTTCCTGTCAGTCACAAGGCAATTAATTACCGTGGCGACGCTCATTAATAAAGGTTTCACCCCACTGAGTGTGTGTGTGTGTGTGTGTGTGTGTGTGTGTGTGTGGGTGTGGGTGTGTGTGTGTGTGTGTGTGTGTGTGGGTGTGTGTGTGTGTGTTTCAGTAGCCTCAGGAAGTTCTAAAGCTTGGATCTGTCACCAGCTGTCCATTACTGAACACACACACACACACTGTTGGCTGTGTGTGTTACAGTGTGATACACACAGATATAGATCCATTATATTCCAAATAATACATATAAAGATTATTATTCCCAACAACAAATATTTGTTCAAATATACTGTATATTTTATTCCCTCATTTATATATTAATATTTTCAGTAATAAGTTAAAAAACTCTCCAACACTCAAACCACAGGTTCCCAAAGTGATTGACAGGTCAGTTAATACGACAATAAAAGGGTTATTAATAATTCCTGATGCTGCCACATCTGAAGCTTCTCTGATCAATGATTGATTCTAATAATGGAGGAAACGTCTGCGTCTCACTTCTATGCTGACGATGTCATCTTTTATGCCATCAGCTCTGACACAGTTCACAGCATGTTATTGTATTTTTATTTATTTATTCCATCTTTTATTGTCCTCCAGACCTCTTTGTATGGAGGACCACAGCTGTCGTAATATAAATAAGTAAAATCATGAAGAAAGAAATGTAGTAATAAAGTCCTCAAAAGAATGTGCAGGTTAATATGAAAATAAATAATATGCAATAGTATAATAATATTAATATATCAGACACATAACTTATTTTTGTATTTATTTATTTGCATATTTAATTATTATCACTGAATGCTATCTCATGATTTATTCTCATTTCTGTGTATATTTATTAATTTCAAAATAACCTGCACATTCATTTCATAATATAAGCTTCTATTTCTAACTTATTTTTATCATTTATTTATTTATAATGTCAGCTTTTGTCCTCCATATTTTTTAATCAACCTAAAACGGCAAACAGACTAAATGCTTGTGTCAGAAGAGAACGGAGCTAAAACATTAAATCTATATTTATTTCACCCCCCCCCCCTCTGCAGGGTTGTCCACAGATCCTCCCCACCTCCGACATCCTGGTCCCGGCCGGGATGGTTCGTCCAATCACGTTGCGAGCTCGTAACCTCCCTCAGCCTCAGTCGGGTCAGAAGAACTACGAGTGTGTGTTCAACATCCAGGGGAAAGTCCAGAGGATCCCAGCGGTCCGCTTCAACTCCTCCTGCATCCAGTGTCAGAACACCTCGGTGAGGCACTACACTACCCAGCATGCACCGCTCCATCTTTACACAGGCCACTGTGTGTGTGGTCATAGGTGGTGGTAGTGTTTTGATATTTCTGCATCTTTCTTTGTGTCTGACTTTCTCTCGTCCCAAAGATTTATTGCAGTAGCAACAGTATTAGTACTACAAGCAGCAGTATTAGAAGTACAAGCAGCAGTATTAGTAGTAGAAGCAGCAGTATTAGTAGTAGAAGCAGCAGTATTAGTACTACAAGCAGCAGTATTAGTAGTAGAAGCAGCAGTATTAGTACTACAAGCAGCAGTATTAGTACTACAAGCAGCAGTATTAGTACTACAAGCAGCAGTATTAGCAATACAAGCAGCAGTATTAGTACTACAAGCAGCAGTATTAGTACTACAAGCAGCAGTATTAGCACTACAAGCAGCAGTATTAGCAATACAAGCAGCAGTATTAGCAATACAAGCAGCAGTATTAGCAATACAAGCAGCAGTATTAGTACTACAAGCAGCAGTATTAGTAGTACAAGCAGCAGTATTAGTACTACAAGCAGCAGTATTAGTAGTACAAGCAGCAGTATTAGTACTACAAGCAGCAGTATTAGTAGTAGAAGCAGCAGTATTAGTAGTACAAGCAGCAGTATTAGTAGTAGAAGCAGCAGTATTAGTAGTAGAAGCAGCAGTATTAGTACTACAAGCAGCAGTATTAGTAGTAGAAGCTGTAGTACTACTTCCTTCACCCCAACGTCTCTCCGGTTGTCACGGCGACCTCAGTCTGATTGATGACCCGGTGACCTCCAGAGGTCAGAGAGTAGTGACACACACACTCACACACTGTTGTCTCTGCTCATGTCCTGTCCTTCATCTGTCTTCCTGTCGGTGAGCCGCCCCTCACGCACGCACGCACGCACACTCACACACACACACCCGCTCAGCTCAGTCTTCAAAATAAAAGCCCAGTGTTTTTTTGAGGTTCAGTTCAATGTCGAGTTATGAAAGTTGGTGAAGGAACTTCAGGAATAAAGACTCACTGTGTTCTTAAAGGGACAGTTCATCATTTGGAGAAACGGTCCTTCTGAGAGTCGACGAGGTTAGCTTAGCTTAGCATAAAGACTGGATCTGTCCTAAAATCCAACAAGCAGCACCTCTAAAGCTCACTGATCAACATCGGTCATCAACCTCCGCTTCTCTAAGTGAAGTCAGAGCTTCATGTGTTAAAGCTGCATTCTCTCTAGTGGCCACCAGGGGGCGACTCCTCTGGTTGTATAGAAGTCTATAGAACATGACTCTACTTCTCTCTTGATTTATTCCCTCAGTAAACATTGTAAACATGAGTTTATGTCTCAATCTCTAGTTTCAAGTCTTCTTCAATACAGCATGATGTTCATTTAGTACATGATGGTCCATTTAGAGTCACACAGACCATAAAGCAGGGGATGCTTTAGGGCGGGGCTACACGTGATTGACATGTCACAAATTGTGTTTTTTTTACATTTCTGTTTGTGTACGCGTTAAAAAATTAAATGAAAATGAGTTTTCACTGTTAATTTAACATCTCTGTTACATGTTGCCTCCATGACCAAGTTAAGATGAGACTGAGGACAATATGTAGAAGAGAAGATATATGTATATGTATGTATATATACGTATATATATATGTATATATATATGTATATGTATATATATATATATGTGTGTGTGTGTGTGTGTGTGTGTGTATATATGTATATATATATGTATATATATATGTATATATATATGTATATATATGTGTGTGTGACTCATGATGCAGCACTGTTGGGCTCAGCTGGCTGCTTTTAATGGAAAATCAGAGCATTAGACACACACACATCGCTCTCTCTCTCGATTGGTCGCGGTATTTCACATATTTCAGCTGTGTGTCATCGCTCTGACACGCACGCAAACACACACACACTATGAAAAATGTGGTCATTCTCACAGCTCTGCAGAAAAGATCATTTTAATATTTAATATGAATTACAGCCGTGTGTGTGTGTGGGGGTGGGTGTGTGTGTGTGGGTGTGTGTGTGTGTGTGTGTGTGTGTGTGTGTGCATGCGTGAGGTAAAAAGCAGTAATACTGGTTTGATGCTGGTATTTTTTTTGCTGATGAGGGAATATTGAACTGAAGCTGCTCTGACTAAATTAAATCTCTTAATTAATGTGTGCGTGCAGCAGACTCAGTTTTTCCATTATTTTGCTGAAGTAAGGTTATATAGCTGCCACCTCTTTGTGTGTGTGTGTGTGTGTGTGTGTGTGTGTGTGTGTGTGTGTGTGTGTGTGTGTGTGTGTGTGTGTGTGTGTGTGTGTGTGTGTGTGTGTGTGTGTCTCAAAAAACGCTGTTGAAAAGACAGAGGGACTGTATGTCAGCTCGACTGGCACCAGATAATCTGACTCACACAGTGGCATTACCCCCCCCCCCCCCCCCCCCCCCCGTGTGTGTGTCAGGTGAGGGCAGCAGGTCGATCGGGTTCATTGTGTTGTTTCTCTAACTGCTTTTTGTTGGTTTCCATGGAGACCTGCAGCCGCCATGACAACACCAGTCTGCTCTGTGTGCGTGTGTTGTACTACTATTCGATGTACAAATACACAGTATATTGTTATGCCACCTGTAGTAATATTAGCTGTACTTCTACAGAATTTGTTGTAGTACTAGCGGAGCAGGTGTTAGCAACACTAGCGGGGTTAGTCTCTGCTACAGTGCTGTGTGTAGTAGTAGTATCTGTAATAGAAAGGATGAATTGTGTTGTAGTAGTATCTGTAATAGAAAGGATGAATTGTGTTGTAGTAGTATTTACTGTAAGTTAATATGTAGTAAAATGAGCTGCATTACACATTTAAATATAATAACACTTTAATCACCAAATACTATCTCACAGCTGATGTTACACCTGCTAATTCAATGTTAGCGATAAGATATGTTTTTTTATCCTCAGGGAAATGTACTATTTGTTAATCACTTCTTATCTTATCTTGCTAGCATTACATCAGCTTGATGCTAACATAACAGCAGCTTAATATCAGCATAACTTTAGCTTGATGCTACCATGATGTCAGCTTAATGCCAGCATAACTTTAGCTTGATGCTAGCATAACGTTAGCTTAATACTGCCATAATGTTAGCTTCTTGCCAACATAACTTTAGCTTGATGCTACCATGTCATGTTAATGCCAGCATAACTTTAGCTTGATGCTACCATAATGTTAGCATACCTTTAGCTTAATGCTACCATAATGTTAGTATAACTTTAGCTTGATGCTACCATGATGTTAGCTTAATACAAGCATAACTTTAGCTTGATGCTAACATAATGTTAGCTTGATCCCAGCATAATGTTAGCTTGATGCTAGCCATAAAATTAGCTTTCTGTCTCGTAGCTAAGTCGAAGGGTTCTCTGAGCTAAGTCATCCGTCCTATTTACTGGAGCAGTGACGTTCCAACGTTTCCATTGCATCAGAACATTATGGGATGGTAATGATTGTTCCTGGTGTTAGCAAAACACTAGTTTCCTAGTTAAACCGTCAGACTGATTTTGTCCTCTGTGGGCCTCCGTAGTACTGGTATGACGGAGATGAATCTGGAGACCTCCCAGTGGACTTCTCCATCGTCTGGGACGGAGACTTCTTCATCGACAAGCCTTCAGCTATGAAAGGTAAAACAAACAAAGACACAAAGTCATGAACACCAATCATCATCCTGATGAAGTGTGATTGTTTTCTAGATTTAATGTCAATTAAAACGCGTTGACCCTAAATGAATGAAGCATTTTAATACTCACATATGAATGTTTTTGTATTTAATAATCAAAAATATAATTGATGCGGAAAGTAAGAGGCACAAACCACTTTAGAAGAAGTGTTAAGGAAAAATAGTCGCACACTTTTTAATAATTTAATGATTGACCAACGTTTTGACACTCTTTGTCCTCTTTACCCTGAAGAAGACAATTCAAAGAAAGGCGATCCCTAATATTACACCGTTTATCACAGAAGCAGTAAAACTTGCTGTCATTATCGTGAGATGTTCATCTTTCAGACTGTCCTTGAACACATCATGTTCTGTCAACGCTTCTGTCAAAAAAACAACCAAATCTAAGCTTAAAATTATATTTCATCAAAAACATTTTATTCTGAAAGTCTCATTTAAAATGTCTCCCCAAATAACATCTGTACTGTGTGTGTGTGTGTGTGTGTGTGTGTGTGTGTGTGTGTGTCTCTCCTCAGCGTTGCTGTATAAGTGTGAAGCTCAGCGCTCCAGCTGTGGTCAGTGTCTCAAAGCTCCCACAGCCTTTGAATGCGGCTGGTGCTCAGAGAGCAGGAAGTGTCTCCTGAGACAACATTGTTCTTCAGCCGAGAGCAGCTGGATGCACCACGGACGGCACAACCTACGCTGTAGCCACCCACGGATCACTAAGGTAGAGAATCAAACCCACGGATCACTAAGGTAGAGAATCAAACCCACGGATCACTAAGGTAGAGAATCAAACCCACGGATCACTAAGGTAGGGAATCAAACCCACGGATCACTGAGGTAGAGAATCAAACCCACGGATCACTAAGGTAGGGAATCAAACCCACGGATCACTAAGGTAGGGAATCAAACCCACGGATCACTAAGGTAGAGAATCAAACCCACGGATCACTGAGGTAGAGAATCAAACCCACGGATCACTAAGGTAGAGAATCAAACCCACGGATCACTGAGGTATGGAATGAAACCCACGGATCACTGAGGTAGAGAATCAAACCCACGGATCACTGAGGTATGGAATGAAACCCACGGATCACTAAGGTATGGAATGAAACCCACGACCTCTTCCTCCTCCTCTTGCTGCTCCTCTTCATCCTCCTCCCTCCTCCTCTATTGATAACTGATATCTGCCCCCCCCCCCCCCCCCCACAGATCGACCCCTTAACCGGCCCCCGTGAAGGTGGTACTCTGGTGACCATAGAAGGAGAGAACCTGGGTCTACAGGTGAAGGAGATCTCTCACGTTCAGGTGGCTGGAGTCCGCTGCAGCCCCGCCCCCTCCCAGTACATCAGCGCTGAGAGGTCTGTTGATAGGCTGTTCGTATGGACAGGCTGTCTCTCTGTCTTTCTGTCTGTTTTACTCTCTCTGTCTGCCAGTCTGTATCTCTGACTGTCTCCCTCTCTGTCTCCCTCTACCTGTCTGTTTCTCTGCCTGTCTCTGTCTCCCTCTTCTTGTCTCTCTACCTGTCTCACTCTCTCCCTGTCTCCCTGTCTCAGGATCGTGTGTGACATGGCTGAAGCTCTCCTCCCTCACTCTCCTGGAGGTCCAGTAGAACTTTGTATCGGTG
>CM051697.1:835000-837500 GCA_028022725.1 Lycodopsis pacificus | reverse complement strand
GCTGAGTAGTGTGGTACCCCGGTAATTCGAGCACACTCTCCGGTCCCCCTTTTTGAAGATGGGAGCCACCACCCCGGTCTGCCAGTCCATGGGCACTGATCCCGACCCCCATGGGACATTGAAGAGGCGTGTCAGCCAGGACAGCCCAACCATGTCCAGCGCTTTCAGCATCTCAGGGCGGATCTCATCCACCCCCGGCGTCTTGCCACCAAGGAGCTTTTTAACTACCTCAGCAGCCTCTGCCAGGGATATGGGTGAGCCTCCCCCTAGATCTTCAGGCGCTGCCTCCTCTGCAGAGGACATGTTGGTCGGGTCTAGGAGTTCCTCAAAGTGCTCTTTCCACCGCCCGACGATGTCCCCCTGTCCGGGTCAGCCAACCAGGCGTTGAACATTCTTCAGCTTGATGGCTTCTCTCACCTCTGGTGTCCAACACCGGGTTCTCGGGTTGCCGCCACGACAGGCACCGATGACCTTCCGGCCACAGGTCCTGGCGGCCGCGTCCACAATATAGGCTTTGAACATGGTCCATTCGGATTCCATGTCCCCAACCTCCCTCGGGATGTGTGAGAAGTTCTTCCGGAGGTGGCAGTTAAAGACCTCCCGGACAGGGTCCTCCACCAGACGTTCCCAGTTCACCCTCACTACACGTTTGGGCTTGCCGGGTCTTTCCAACCGGTTCCCCTGCCATCTGATCCAACTCACCACCAGGTGGTGATCAGTTGACAGCTCTGCTCCTCTCTTCACCCGAGTGTCCAAGACATACGGCCGCAAATCAGATGATACGATTACAAAGTCGATCATTGATCTCCGGCCTAAGGTGTTCTGGTACCAGGTACACTTATGAGCCACCTTATGTTCGAACATGGTGTTCGTTATGGCCAAACCGTTTTATGGCCAAATTGTTTATGTGTCACAAACTGTTGTGTCGTGGTGTTTTTCTCTGTTAAGGAGCGTTAGTTGTGGGTTGTTAGTTGTTGTTGTAAAGTTATAACCATGACTAGGGTTCCCTCTCAATACACTTCGGAGCAGAAGGTGGTGGTAATGCACCAATAAGATGGATGCCAACCGCCGTAAAACTAGAAGAAGAAGTAGCGCTCACAGCGGCGAACAAAATATTTTGCTGCCTGTTGAAGAGCGACAGAAGTTGTATGACAGTATATGAAAAATTCATATCATACGGGAAATTAAAACCGGTATACCGGTGCCGCCCAGCCCTACCTCAGAGGTATATATTGTACTTTATACTGTACTACACCTCAGAGGTACATATTGTACTTTTACTGCTCTAACTTCATCTGACAGCTTTAGTTACTTTTCAGATTAATAATACAAAATAAAATGAACGAATAAATGATGTTTTAATGTTGAATAAAGATCATTAAAATGAGCTCCACCTTTAAAGTGATGAACACATTAAAGCATCAATAATTATATCATATATATATAGATAGATATATATTTATGATATTCTGCATAATGAGTACTTTGGCCGTTGGTACTTGATGAGTATATTCCGATGCTGATGCTTTTTCTACTTTTACTAAAGTAACATTGAGAAAGCAGGACCTGTGAGGTAGTATTTCTGTGGTATGAGGTAGTATTTCTGTACTGTGGTATAGTTACCTTTACTGTAGTAAAAGTGCCCCCCCCCCCCGTCTCAGGGTAAGAACCTGATCCCGCCGGCTCCAGGAAACAGCCGTCTGAACTACACCGTTCTGATTGGAGAGGCTCCCTGTCTGCTCACCGTGTCAGAGAACCAGCTGCTCTGTGATTCGCCGGATCTCACCGGAGAACAGCGAGTCCTGGTGAGTGACAGCAGCTTAGCCCCGCCCCTTCCTGCTGGTCAGGGATTCTTCAACCTGATTGGCTGATGGTTCAGACACAAAAATATCTTTACAGACAAAAGAGTCAACAACGTTTATTTTTATGAAATAAGAGGAGAGGGGGGAGGAAAGGAGGAAAAGGAGAAGAGGAAAAAAGGGAAGGAAATCAGTGGAAAGAGGAGATGAGGAAAGGAGAGTAGGAAGAAAATGAATGATATTAGGAGGGAAGAATAGGAGGTAGAGGAGAAAAAGGAAGTGGAGACAAAGAAAGAGGAGAATAGAGTGAAAGAGGAGGAAATGAAACAAGGAAAGGAGAGAAGGAAAGATGAGAGAAGGGGAGTAGAAGAGGAGAGCATGAGGAGAGGAGGTAGAGAAAAATAACAGAATGTAGAAGAAGAAAAGAAGGCGATGAGGAAAAAGGAGTAGGAAGAAAGGGAATAAGGGAGGAGGAAGAGAGGAGGATGGAGATCAGAGATCTTTATAAAGGTGAAAGTCATTAAGTGCAGCTGCAGGGCATCATGGGTAATTGGTCTGATGTCACATATCAGAGGGTGCCACACACACTCACACACACTCACACACACACACACACACACACACACAGACACACACTCGCACACACAGACACTCACACACACTCACACACACTCACTCACACTCACTCACACAGACACACA
>CM051697.1:830000-832500 GCA_028022725.1 Lycodopsis pacificus | reverse complement strand
TGACCAACGACATGGACGGAGTGAAGATCCCCTTCCTGGAGTACCGGACCTACACCATGAGGGTCATGTTCCCTGGAATAGAAGAGCACCCGGTGCTCAAAGAGCTCGACGTACGAACGGCACACAAACATCTCATTACTTTCATCCACAGAAGAAACCCGGCACGCGCTACAGAAGCAGTCAGAACGTGTTGAAGCTGTGATGCAGCTGTGATGCAGCTGTTCTCTGCAGACACCGATCACATGCTCACACCTCGCTGTGGAAGGAGCTCCGTGCATCTGATGAGAAACAGCAGAAACGTTTCTTTACCTCCGTCTGTTCTCAGCGGAGCGACGTGAGCTCTGTGCCGATCTTCATCTTTATCTCAAAAGGACATATTTCAGATTGATTTAGATTTCAACAGCACATCAGTACTGTGGAGAGATATTTATGTTCATAGCGAAGCATTAAAAACTCCCTTTGGAACTACAGCTCCCATAATGCTTCAGACTCAGTGGACGACAACTCCAGCCACTTTTACAGTGTCTGAGTGATCTGTGATCAGCTCTGCAGTGATAACTACCACTGCGTTCTTTAAAAACATGATTATCATAAGAGAACGTTATGTATTACAATCAGATATAATATAACCTTCATTATAGGATTGTACGTGTATTATTATACACCAGGAGGCCTGAAAGGTGTTGAATTATTAGCGTTTGAAAGCATTTGTATGAATTATGAAACTTCCTGAGTTTAGTTTTAAGAGGTCCAAAAACTAAAGTCATTGATTGATGACATGAAGGTTCACAGAGAGAGAAATCTCAACATGTTTCCATTTCAAATTCCAATTTAGTAGATTTCACGAGGCCATATTTTATACATGTATCATTTGAATTATACATATATATATATATAGATAGATAGATAGATGTAAACTTTATTGATCCCCAGGGGGGAATTCGTTTGAAGCAGCAGCAATTTACAGAGTAAAATATAACGTGTGGAATGCACAATATCTACAGTACAATAACAGAGCAGATATTGAATTGAAGGAATAGATTCATAAAAAATAAGCTAGAATAGAATAGACTAGTAACAGCTAGTAAACTAAACTAAACAACCTGGACAGTAGAGCCAGGTTCACCAGCAGCAGCAGCAGCGTTGTTGTTGTCACGTGAAGGACGATGATCAGGCCCGAGCTGTTTTGTTATGGAGTCTAACAGCAGAGGGCAGGAATGTTCTCCTGAATCTGTCCTTGTGACAGCGGAGCTGCATCAGTCTGTTGGACAAAGTTCTCCGCTGTCCCTGCAGGAGGTGGTGGAGAGGGTGTATACATTCATATTATGTATACATACATAATATATACATTCTATACATATTATATTATATATCAAATATGACCTCATTTGAATGATATATATATATATATATATTACTTACATTCACAATCACTGCGTCTGTTGCTGCTCTTCCTATTGATGCGTCTCTCGATTCACTCCAGAATAAAGGACAATACTGACGTATATTGATATTCATACTGACGTATATTGATATTCATACTGACGTATATTGATATTCATACTGACGTATATTGATATTCATACTGACGTCACTCATCAGCGCTGAGAGAACATCGTGGTGTTAATAAGCGGACTGACTGAGGTGTGCGTCTCTGTTTCAGTCTCCAGCCAACGTAGAGAAAGCGCTGCGTCTCTTCAGTCAGCTGCTGAACAACAAGATGTTCCTGTTGGCCTTCATCCACACTCTGGAGGCTCAGAGGTCCTTCTCCATGAGAGACCGGGGGAACGTGGCCTCGCTGCTGATGGCCGCTCTGCAGGTACCTGTTCCTCCTGCACACATCCTGCATGATGGGTTTAATAACAGTTAAAGATGTGTTGTAGATGATTGAAAATGTTAATTACTGTTAATAGTGTTAATAACTGTTAATAGATGTTTTGTATGGGGTGATAAGTGTTAATAACTGGTAATAGATGTTTTGTATGGGGTGATAAGTGTTAATAACTGTTAATAGATGTTTTGTATGGGGTGATACGTGTTAATAACTGTTAATAGATGTTTTGTATGGGGTGATAAGTGTTAATAACTGTTAATAGATGTTTTGTATGGGGTGATACGTGTTAATAACTGTTAATAGATGTTTTGTATGGGGTGATAAGTGTTAATAACTGTTAATAGATGTTTTGTATGGGGTGATAAGTGTTAATAACTGTTAATAGATGTTTTGTATGTGGTGATAAGTGTTAATAACTGTTAATAGATGTTTTGTATGGGGTGATACGTGTTAATAACTGTTAATAGATGTTTTGTATGGGGTGATAAGTGTTAATAACTGTTAATAGATGTTTTGTACGTGGTGATAAGTGTTAATAACTGATAATATATGTTTTGTATGTGGTGATAAGTGTTAATAACTGTTAATAGATGTTTTGTATGTGGTGATAAGTGTTAATAACTGATAATAGATGTTTTGTATGTGGTGATAAGTGTTAATAACTGA
>CM051697.1:815000-825000 GCA_028022725.1 Lycodopsis pacificus | reverse complement strand
CACTAGTGGATCGCTAGTGGATCGCTGGTGGATCGCTGGTGGCTCACTCGCTGGTGGATCGCTAGTGGATCGCTAGTGGATCGCTGGTGGATCGCTGGTGGCTCACTCACTGGTGGATCGCTGGTGGATCGCTGGTGGATCGCTGGTGGCTCACTCACTGGTGGATCGCTGGTGGATCGCTGGTGGCTCACTCACTGGTGGATCGCTAGTGGATCGCTGGTGGATCGCTGGTGGATCGCTGGTGGCTCACTCACTGGTGGATCGCTGGTGGATCGCTGGTGGATCGCTGGTGGATCGCTAGTGGATCGCTAGTGGATCGCTGGTGGATCGCTGGTGGATCGCTGGTGGATCGCTGGTGGATCGCTGGTGGATCGCTGGTGGATCGCTAGTGGATCGCTAGTGGATCGCTGGTGGATCGCTGGTGGCTCACTCGCTGGTGGATCGCTAGTGGATCGCTAGTGGATCGCTGGTGGATCGCTGGTGGCTCACTCACTGGTGGATCGCTGGTGGCTCACTCACTGGTGGATCGCTGGTGGATCGCTGGTGGTTCACTCACTGGTGGATCGCTAGTGGATCGCTGGTGGATCGCTGGTGGATCGCTAGTGGATCGCTGGTGGATCGCTGGTGGATCGCTGGTGGATCGCTGGTGGATCGCTAGTGGATCGCTGGTGGATCACTCACTGGTGGATCGCTGGTGGATCGCTGGTGGATCGCTAGTGGATCACTCACTGGTGGATCGCTGGTGGATCGCTGGTGGATCGCTAGTGGATCGCTGGTGGATCACTCACTGGTGGATCACTCACTGGTGGATCACTCACTGGTGGATCGCTGGTGGATCGCTAGTGGATCGCTGGTGGATCACTCACTGGTGGATCGCTGGTGGATCGCTGGTGGATCGCTGGTGGATCGCTAGTTGATCGCTAGTGGATCACTAGTGGATCACTAGTCAGCTGTTTAACTGATGTGTCTCTGTGTGTTGCTAGGTAACGGACGGCTCTCTGATGGCGCTGGTCCAGAAGCAGGTTTCTGCCTACAACATCGCCAACTCCTTCACCTTCACCAGATCTCTGAGCAGATACGGTACTCACACACACACACACACACACACACACACACACACACACGCTCGCTCGCTCGCTCACACTCACCAGGTAACGTTTCTCTCTTCGTGTCTCAGAGTCGTTACTTCGTACCTCCAGCAGTCCAGACAGTCTGAGATCCAGAGCTCCCATGATCACCCCGGACCAGGAGACAGGTACTGTAGTAGTAGTAGTAGTAGTTGTAGTTGTAGTATAATCATCAGCAGCAGCAGTAGTAGTATTAGTAGTAGGGTACAATCAGCAATAGTGTTAATAGTAGTAGTACTAGCATTTGTATTAGTAATAGTAGCATCAGTAGTAGTAGTTGTAGTAGTCAAGCAACATTGACTACGTTTACATGTTAAAGACAATAGAGCTACCACTTTAGTAGTTGTAGTACTGAGCAGTACTGTAGACCATGTACTGTGTGTACTGTACTGTAGACCGTGTACTGTGTGTACTGTACTGTAGACCATGTACTGTGTGTACTGTACTGTAGACCATGTACTGTGTGTACTGTACTGTAGACCGTGTACTGTGTGTACTGTACTGTGTGTACTGTACTGTAGACCGTGTACTGTGTGTACTGTACTGTAGACCGTGTACTGTGTGTACTGTACTGTGTGTACTGTACTGTAGACCGTGTACTGTGTGTACTGTACTGTAGACTACTGTGTGCTTTCAGGGACTAAACTGTGGCACCTGGTGAAGAATCACGAGCACAGTGACCAGAGAGAAGGAGACCGAGGCAGCAAGATGGTTTCTGAGATCTACCTGACCAGACTGCTGGCTACCAAGGTACCGATCAGTGAGACGAGTCATCACCTGTCACTCTCTCTGCCCTCGTTTCCTGTTTACATATCATTTTCATATATTACAGGATTATATTTTAGGAAGAAGAGCTGAGTGGAGAGGTAGCTAACATGCTGAACACTTCACACAAAAGGGCACATTAACATGTTAACTGATTAATATGAGGATCAAAGTTATTATGATGCATCCTGAGGGGAACATGAACGATGAACCACATCTCCTCAACATCCATCCAACAGTTGTTGACATGGTCTTCCATCCTGAGCCCTTTTGTTCTTTGTTTGTTTATGTAACGTAGCATGATACATTTATTTTGTAATTATTTAGTCATTTGATTCGTGGGTAAGATATTTAATCTGGTGCTTTTGGTCCTCCCACCACCAGGGGACGCTGCAAAAGTTTGTGGACGACCTGTTTGAGACGGTGTTCAGCACCGCCCACCGGGGCTCTGCTCTGCCATTGGCTATCAAATACATGTTCGACTTCCTGGATGAGCAGGCCGACAAACGACAGATCACCGACCCGGACGTCCGGCACACCTGGAAGAGCAACTGGTGAGAAAATCTAAAGATAATGACGTTTTCTCACACAAGACATGGAGAAGATATTTGATAAATGTTTCTTTTGTGCGTGTCTGCAGCCTTCCTCTCAGGTTCTGGGTGAACGTCATTAAGAACCCTCAGTTCGTGTTTGACATCCACAAGAGCAGCATCACCGACGCCTGTCTGTCGGTCGTCGCTCAGACCTTCATGGACTGCTGCTCGACGTCCGAACACCGGCTCGGCAAAGACTCTCCGTCCAACAAGCTGCTCTACGCTAAAGACATCCCCAACTACAAGAGCTGGGTGGAGAGGTAGCTAACATGCTAACTAGCTTATATTCTATCATACACAGTGTAAGAGCTGTGTGGCGAGGTAGCTAACATGCTAACTAGCTTATATTCTATCATACACAGTGTAAGAGCTGGGTGGAGAGGTAGCTAACATGCTAACTAGCTTATATTCTATCATACACAGTGTAAGAGCTGGGTGGAGAGGTAGCTAACATGCTAACTAGCTTATATTCTATCATACACAGTGTAAGAGCTGTGTGGAGAGGTAGCTAACATGCTAACTAGCTTATATTCTATAATACACAGTGTAAGAGCTGGGTGGAGAGGTAGCTAACATGCTAACTAGCTTATATTCTATAATACACAGTGTAAGAGCTGGGTGGAGAGGTAGCTAACATGCTAACTAGCTTATATTCTATAATACACAGTATAAGAGCTGGGTGGAGAGGTAGCTAACATGCTAACCAATTCATAATTCGTAATCAAGAAAATAACCTACAATGAGGTCAAATGGAATAAAACTAAATCACTAGAAAGCTATTATTAGTATTCCAAATAGACTCGATCAATAAGAGAACTGCTAATGTGATATGACATCAATCATATTAATTAGCGTTGTCTGTTCGGACAAAAAGTAAAATAAATTACACAATTAGCACTGGAATAATTATCAGGTTAAATGAACCTTAAAACAACACAGTTAGAAGTTATACACTCTGTGTGTGTGTGTGTGTGCGCGTGCGCGTGTGTGTGTGTCCTGCAGGTACTACAGGGATATTGCGAAGATGCCCAGCATCAGTGATCAGGACATGGACGCCTATCTGGTGGAGCAGTCCCGTCTGCACGGCACCGAGTTCAACACACTGAGCGCGCTCAGTGAGCTCTACTTCTACATCAACAAGTACAAGGAAGAGGTGAGGGGGGGGGCACCACTAGTGCTCGATGAAACGTAAAGGTACAACTCAACATTCATAAAATGCTTCCAACCAGCCTCCTCATCCTGTCAGCTGCTGGTTGGAAGTTACAATGAAGAGCTTGGTGGTGTTTGGACTCCTTAACTCTTTTAGCACCGAGACCTCAGACTGTCAATCCCTGAAGACGTTTCAAACAAAGCCCAAAGCTTGCCACTCAATGAAAAGTCAGGGAATCACTAAAGTTCATTGGGATTCGTCCATTAGGAACTATAGATATCTGTAGACATGTCATTCATTGGGATGTTTCACGCTGGGGCCAAGGTGTCACACTGACCGGAACCAGAACTCTGTTGTGCCTAAAAGTGTTGTAACCTGATGCACAGGCCGCCTTTAAATACTCAGAGCACATTCTGGAGACGGACACCGGTCCATCAGTGACGTCAGAGACACATTTCAAGTTATTATTTCTTGTCTTTCCTCTCCGTCTCTGCAGATCCTGACGGCGTTGGACCGGGACGGGTACTGTCGCAAACACAAACTGAGGCACAAACTGGAGCAAGCCATCAACCTGATGTCTGGGAGCAGCTGAGAGGAAGGGGGGGGGGATCGAATGGACTGATGGGGTGGGGGAGGGTGGGGGAGGGTGAGAAGAAGAATGGGGAAGTGAAGGCATTCTGTTGATCGGAACTGTTTGAACAGTCAGCTGATCTGCCAACGGCTGTCGGACCCTTTAGCGATCAATCCAACAGCAATTTACCGATTGATTGATTTGAAGACTGATTAACTGGACGGCCTGGGACCCCCGACTACCTCCGGTTGGGTTTGGGGCAGAAAATCAGTTTCCAAACTGGTGACTTCAACGTGGACTGAAGTCATTTTGTGGACAAAAAAAACCAACAACCAAACCTTCTGTTGGTTTAGATTTAAATTCAATAGCAGGGATCAAAGCAAAGGGGGGGCCGTGGAATAGACCTGGAAACTAAAGACTGAGTCAGTGACCTGAGGACTCATCGATCCTGACTTCAGGACTCTCAGCTCGGACGCTGGATCGAAAAGCAAAAAAGTCAAGTCAAGTCTCCGTTAGCAAGCTACGGACTTCATCCTTTGAAAAGACCTTGATCGGCTGTAAAGGATCATGAACCGAGGTCAAAGGAAGAACCCAACAGGTTTCACTTTACCTTGAGAGTCCCATCGAAGCCGGAACGAATCCGGGGCTGAATACCAAAAAGGTGAAGTGGAGGTTTTGAATCCTCGAGTTGGAAACGTCCGGATTCACTGCGAGAAGTTCAGTGTCGAGCTTTAAGAAGGAAGTCGAGCGAAGGGTGGGGAAAGGTTGTTTCAAGCTTTAACGAAAGAGAAGGAAGCAAACATGAAGCGAGGACCTGCCCTCAGCCTTGAAATCCCTGCTTGGTCTGAAAGTGATGAACAATCGGAATTCATCTTCAGAGGAAGTGAAATAAAGACTTGACCTCGGACCGATCGGCCGAGCCTCATCAGGATTCTAGAGGTTTCTGCTGTTAACCACTCGATGTTTCTTCTCTGGACAATCACTCTGTACCACAGCACACTGAGCCCGATGCCTACCGACGACCAGTACCTGTGTCCATGAACCCGCCCTCTTTTCCTATCCCTTCCATCCTCAACTCCTCAGAATTTCACCTCCTTCTTGGCTTTACCTCGTCTCCTCTCTATCTTCCACCTCTCCTTTCCTTGCTTACCAGTTTCCTCCCCCCCCCCCCCCCCCCCGCTCATTGGTCAGTCCTGCTGGCCTCTGGCCATCCTATTGGCCAGGAAGACTCTTTAGTAATTTACTGCCCGACCAATCAAGACTGTGGAATTCGCCCAGAATCATGAATAATTAAACGGAAATGAATCCAGAAAGACGTTTTGAATACATTCCAGCGCACAGGCACAGGTCTGTAGCGAGCAGGTTGGCTAACGCTAACGCTAATGCTAACGCGGACCGACCGCCAGTTTTTTTCAGGACCAGAACGACCTGGAAAATTGGGGTTCTGGATTCGGCACAGAGTCGGTGAACTTTTGTCGCCGTTTTTTTGATTGCGGATCGCTTTATTGTCGAGCCTTACACACACACACACACACACACACGCTTTACAGCGCCATGCTAACCAGGGGGGGGGGATTATACTCTGCAGAGCTACAAGCCCAGTGCCATGTAAAGACCGGACCGGATCACGTCAGAACTGGACCGGACTCGGACCAAAACCGGATCAAAAACAAACCTGGAATGGAGTTTTTAACCGGACCGGACTCAAGGACTTTTTAAGACTTGTGGCCATAATTGTAAACCATAACAAATAAAAGAAAGATGATGATAATAATAATATTAATATTAATAATAATGATAAAGTTAAAAAAAGAATACAAAAAGAAAGGAAACAAATGAATATTGAAATGTTAATAAGAACTGTGGATTTGACAGTTTGGATTTTAAGGAGCTGAACTTGTGTAAAGACGAACATTCTGCTGCATCAGTCTGGAGAGAGAGAGAGAGGGAGGGGGGAGAGAAGAGACCCAAGAACCTGAACCTGAACCTGAACCGGTCCAACCGGACTGAACTCAACGCCTGAGAAAGACAAACTGGACTTTTTGGTACTTGTTTTGTTTGTGAGCGGGGGGGGGGTGTTCTGGGGGTGTTTGAAGGGTTAAATGTGTTGCATGTGGAGCCTCGATTTGGGGTCTTTGGTTTTGTTGAGCTCCTAAAGGAGAACCAGGGTTTCACGCTCACACCTTCAGAATCAGACCAACTTTAACCCGAACAAGTGGACCGCTCTCATTCTCCCTATGAATTATGGGTAAATGTCAGCTGGAGGACCCCTCCTCTCTCCTCTGTGGTGGAACATCGGATCATATTTACTGGTCAGAGGTTCTTCTTGGGTCTAAATTAAAGTTCAACGACCTTTTAGTTTCTTTCATGAACTTTAAAGAAGAACGAGCTTCTGCTCAGCAGCTTTACCGGCTCGTGAATCTCTTTCGTTCTTTACTTTATTTCAGTTGAAGCATCTGAAACACACAGACATGTTTCACCCTCTGGAGATGTGAGATGTTCCTCCAGCGATGGAGCGTCTCTGAAGATACAAAGTTCCTTCATTTCGCTGTTTCACAAGTGATGAAGAGGAAGAGGAGGAAGGGTCCTGATAAAACAGACTGCCTTTGAGATGATTCATTATAGAAGAGTGTGTGTGTGTGTGTGTGTGTGTGTGTGTGTGTGTGTGTGTGTGTGTGTGTGTGTGTGTGTGTGTGCTGCAGTGGAAGCTCAACCGTTAAATCACTGATCGTATCTGCTGCTCAATTAAAAACCTTTTTTCTTCAGTCGCTCCGTTTAAATCGTCCGATCGGATCTTTTCGTCTTTATTTTTTTAAATATTAAAATCTCAAAGTCATCAGACGCGTCTTTAATTACGACCTCGTCGGCATTTTTATCAGAATTCACCTTTCTTTCTTTCATGTGATGAGACGGGAGTTTGGAGGAGGAAGAAGAGGAGGAAGAGGCATGAATGAGAATCCCAAGAGGAGAGTAAAGGGAGGATGCATACACAATATAGAGGAGGAAACGCCCGCTGCATGCTGAAAAGTGAGGAAACGGAGGAGAAGAGGCAGAGAGGGGGGGGGTAGAGGAGAGTCAAAAGGTTAAAAAGAGGAAAGACCTGATTAAATACAGAGGAGTAAATGTGAGAGGAGCAGGATGAAAAGAGGAGGTCACATTCTCTTTATGCATACTGAAGTGAGAGGAGGAGGAGGAGGGGATGGAAAGAGACGCTGTTGGAATACTGAGAGCAGGAGGGAGGAGAATACTGATCAGAGAGGAAACGTCATCCATCACACCGGCCGAGGAGGAGGAGGAGAAGATGGCGGAACAAGACCTCTTCCTCCTCCTCTTCCTCCTCCTAACGTTCGTTATTATTGATGAGAGGTCGTCTCTGCGAGTGGATCAGTTTTAAATATCAAACGTTTCAGCATTAGATATGAAAACAGCTGTTTCATCAGGTGGCTGATTATTAAATAGGATGATGTCATCAAAACATCTGTATTTAACCCAAAACACAGCTGGACCTCAGAGATCCTTCTGACGCTGGTTTACAGCCGATGAACGTTATTTTACAACGTAAATGTTTCTGATCAGCTGCTGAACTGAAGATTTATTATTCAGGGACTTTGGTTCTAAAAATGTTTTTGTCATTTCTTAACATAAAATATGGAAATTTTTGTTGGTGGTTTGGATGGTTTCCACTGTGTGTGTGTGTGTGTGTGTGTGTGTGTGTGTGTGTGTGTGTGTGTGTGTGTGTGTGTATATATGTGAGTGACACAGCTGGGAGGAGGTAAGTTAGACTGAAGAGGTCGTGGGCCGGGTCTAATTCCTGGAGTAGCAAAGAAAATAATGGATTGATACGTGGTTTTTAGATGAGTCCATCCGTCTCCACACACACACACACACACACTCACGACTCAGAGTTTAACGTTCTCCGGTGGTGAGATATTTATTTATTGTTTTTCCTTTTAATTTATTTTTTACGATGAGTTTTATTTATTGTCGGAGGACGAACACGGTTTTATTAGTTTGTACAGCGTTAAAGAGCTCGACGACACGCACACACACACACACACACACGTGATCATATACCCAGGTGCATTCTGGGTTTTTTCGCCTGTTTTTTCTCTATTGGAAATAAATGGAACCAGAACATCCTCTCCATATTATTTTGGATCGCTCGCTGGTTTCACGTGAGATCAAACCCGAGAACGATCCAATCGTAGATCCTCAATGATCGGCTTTAGATTAATGGGACTCCTTCGTTGCACTGATCTCCCATTGAAAATCTATGAGAGTTCCCTGACCCCGCCCCCTTGCGTTAAGCCCCTCCCACTCCTGACAGACTAGTCGAGCCGACAGCCAATCCCAGCGGGTTTCATTGTACCATAGCAACAGCAAAACCACTGGACTCCCTGAGCCTGAAGGGGAGTCAGATGTCTTTATTGTACCATAATATTATAATTATAATTACTATTATTAATATTATTATTCTGAGCCGGTGCTTCTCAGCTGCTGTGAAACCCTTTTCTGAACAAAGTCCAGGGTTTTGAACAAGGCCAGACTCCCAGAGGACCCCGTTGGGTCTCGTTGGGTCTCTTGGGGTCTCGTTGAGGTCTTGTTGGGTCTCGTTGGGGTCTCGTTGAGGTCTCGTTGGGTCTCGTTGGGTCTCTTGGGGTCTCGTTGAGGTCTTGTTGGGTCTCGTTGAGGTCTCGTTGGGTCTCGTTGAGGTCTCGTTGGGTCCCCGAGCCGCGGCTTGAGAAGCACCGCTCACACTGGATCTCGTGTCTTGGTTCGGGGTGGGGTTGTTCATTCAGGCGGCGCTTCAGGTGCTTCAGCTGTCAGATCGCGACGGCGTCACAACGTCGACCGCCTGTCATTGGCTGATCTAAACGTATACGTGATGACATCACAGCGCTCCATCGTGATGCACCAATGACGCGCCGCGACGCAGCTGCACCTCGGCGCCGCCGCGTCATTCACTCTGCCTGGAAAAAGCCACGGCGCCTTTGATGCAGCGCTTTCCAGGATGTAGTCAGGGCCCATGTTTTGATACCATTTGCCATTGCCTTGTTTTTTTATTTTATTTTTACTTTTGCTGAGTTAAAAATGTGATGATGAGGAGGAGGAATCTTCTTCATGTAATAGCCTGTGTCCGTTTTTATACCATTGCCATTGCCTTCTGCTGAGTTTGTATATTTGTGTGATTTCACTAAAGTGTAATGGAAAAGTTGGACTCAAGTTTCATTGTTTTTACTGTTCAGACTAATTACACTTCAGTTAACGAGTTAAAGTTGTTATTGAAGAAAAGAAGATCAATAAATAAGAGGTACTGTACCTTTAAATATCAAAATATATGAAGAAGTGAAGGAAACGCTGTTTGGTGTCCTGCTGCCGTCAAACGCAGACGAACGAGAACAAGGTTCAGCTTCACAACGCTGATCAATAACTACAGAGCCGATCAGGTTCCATTATCAGCAAACACACAGAGGGGAGGGAGGGGGAGGGAGGGAGGGAGGGAGACAGATAGAGGGGGAGACAGATTTAAATTCATTCAGAGAATATTCAGCCTTCAATAATGAAACAGAAAAAGACGATTAATCGTTTTTAGCGTTCACTTATCAACACGATCAATGATGAGATCTTTACTATTATTTATCTCAGGACCCTCAATATAAAGTAAAATATACATCGACAGAATAAAATAATCGTTTTAGAGCTCCACGTAAATGACTTCAGTTCATCAACACTTTTTCTGAGATTTTTGATTCTTTGTTCTCCGACGATTGAGAGAAAAACAAAGAATTCAACA
>CM051697.1:797500-810000 GCA_028022725.1 Lycodopsis pacificus | reverse complement strand
ACCTCAACATTATTACTTGTACATGAAATAACAAGTATTTTAAGAAAAAGCAGCAAATGAAGCTGGAAGCAAGAAACACTTTCAATGTTCTGATCCACTAATTGATTAATTGATGTGTTAATTATCTGACTAATTGATTAATGGACTAATGGTTTCAACTGTTTTAAATTTCATAACGAAAGTTCATATTTTATAAACTCTTCACGTTTTCTAAAATATGTATTTGTAACTCAAGTGACTCAAGTCTTCTTAAAGGTCAAAGGTCAAAGGTGACATCATCAGGAGAACAAACAGAGAGCTCCTAAATGTTGCGATGTCTCACTCTGAGCTAAACTTTTGGACTGAAAGAAAACCAACTAAATGTAGTTCTTCATGGCAGGTGCATGATGGGAAGTGAAGGTTTGTATTTTTCTAAGCTCTTCCTCCTATTCATCGATTGGCTGAATATTAAAGTCATCTATGTGAAAGTGGAGCAGAAACACACACACACACACACACACTCGTCTGTCCTATCGGCGGACCTCCAGCCAATTAGCTAATGGCTCGTTAAGGACGACGTCCATTAGAGCTTCTCATAAATCAATTAGGCAGAACGGACGAGGATCCAATTGATCCGCTTCAGCTCTCCGATTGATCACATGGTGCCATCACCAGGGCAACCACAAGGCAGAAACAATGACAAGGCTGAGTCAGCAGAAAAGGATGAACTACACAGGACAGGTCCTCATAGTGTTGGTGTAGGACAGGTCCTCATAGTGTTGGTGTAAGACAGGTCCTCATAGTGTTGGTGTAGGACAGGTCCTCATAGTGTTGGTGTAGGACAGGTCCTCATAGTGTTGGTGTAAGACAGGTCCTCATAGTGTTGGTGTAGGACAGGTCCTCATAGTGTTGGTGTAGGACAGGTCCCCATAGTGTTGGTGTAAGACAGGTCCTCATAGTGTTGGTGTAAGACAGGTCCTCATAGTGTTGGTGTAGGACAGGTCCTCATAGTGTTGGTGTAGGACAGGTCCTCATAGTGTTGGTGTAAGACAGGTCCTCATAGTGTTGGTGTAGGACAGGTCCTCATAGTGTTGGTGTAAGACAGGTCCTCATAGTGTTGGTGTAAGACAGGTCCTCATAGTGTTGGTGTAGGACAGGTCCTCATAGTGTTGGTGTAAGACAGGTCCTCATAGTGTTGGTGTAGGACAGGTCCTCATAGTGTTGGTGTAGGACAGGTCCTCATAGTGTTGGTGTAAGACAGGTCCTCATAGTGTTGGTGTAGGACAGGTCCCCATAGTGTTGGTGTAAGACAGGTCCTCATAGTGTTGGTGTAAGACAGGTCCTCATAGTGTTGGTGTAGGACAGGTCCTCATAGTGTTGGTGTAGGACAGGTCCTCATAGTGTTGGTGTAAGACAGGTCCTCATAGTGTTGGTGTAGGACAGGTCCTCATAGTGTTGGTGTAAGACAGGTCCTCATAGTGTTGGTGTAGGACAGGTCCTCATAGTGTTGGTGTAGGACAGGTCCTCATAGTGTTGGTGTAAGACAGGTCCTCATAGTGTTGGTGTAGGACAGGTCCTCATAGTGTTGGTGTAGGACAGGTCCTCATAGTGTTGGTGTAGGACAGGTCCTCATAGTGTTGGTGTAAGACAGGTCCTCATAGTGTTGGTGTAAGACAGGTCCTCATAGTGTTGGTGTAAGACAGGTCCTCATAGTGTTGGTGTAAGACAGGTCCTCATAGTGTTGGTGTAGGACAGGTCCTCATAGTGTTGGTGTAAGACAGGTCCTCATAGTGTTGGTGTAAGACAGGTCCTCACAAACATCGAGGAACAAGAACACACACACACACACAAACAAAGTGTACCAGCCTCCCGAGGAACAGAGGAAAAGTTTTTTCCTCTGGTGTTTGAACGCAGCTCCATCAATAGAAGCTTCAGCTCTCTGTAGTCCAGTCGGCCTGATGCCATGAAAATAATGAGACTTTATGGGCAACAGTCCCAGAGTTAAACCACACACACACACACACACACACACACACACACAGACACACACACACACTCACACACACACAGACACACACACACACTCACACACACACAGACACACACACACACTCACACACTCACACACACAGACACAGACACACACACACTCACACACACACAGACACACAGACAGACACAGACACACACACTCACACACACACAGACACACACACACTCACACACAGACACACACACACACACTCACACACACACAGACACACAGACACACACACACTCACACACAGACACACACACACACACACACACACACGAAAACAATGAGCCCTCCCCGTGCTCGCTACTGGATTGGTTATTACCAGCCATGACGTCTCCGTCCCTGATTCGTCACACTCACTATCACGTGACCCGTACCCGGAAGAAAACAAACAGCCGGCGACCAGCAGGATTCATTTCAACATGGATAACGAACGGCAAGCCTTGTTTGCTGTGTTGTCTGTACTCGCAGCTATTGTGGAGTTAAATGCGTCATTTTACAATGCTGCTACTGCCTACAGGCGGAGGAGGCGAGCTGTTCTTTGAGCGATGAGCGACAATTCCCGAGTCCAGAGGCGCTATCAGCCGGACATGTCCGGTTTTGTGCGCGCTGTATTACCTGTTGCGTACTATCAGCTGGTGTGCAGTAAAAAGTCTGCATTTATGTGGAGGAAGCAGCTGTTATTCTAGCGATCAGCGAGCTGCTTGACCATCGGCGATCAGCCCCCACGGAGCGGCTGTCTGAAGCTACAGTTAGCAATAAATGCTATTCAGAGCTACGAGCTACAAACAGACAACACAGAGGAGACGAGTGAGAGACGCTGATTCGTTTTACTTCTTCCGGTTGGTAGCCTTGAGAGACCTTAGTCTGCAAGTATTTCTTTATGGAGCATGAAAAGATTTACCCCGATGGAGCTAACGTTACATTCATCATCCCCACGGCGACAACAGACAACAACACGTGTAAGTGTTGATTACAGTGTTGAGAGAGAGAGACAGAGAGAGAGAGACAGAGAGACAGAGAGAGAGAGACAGAGACAGAGACAGAGAGAGAGAGAGAGAGAGAGACGCAGCGCTGTAACTACGTCTGAAAAATAAAACTTCTAAAACTTTCCATGAACTGTCTGTTTGAGTTTATAGAGGAAGATCTTAAGTATAAAATACAACCTTTCATTATTGAAGACTAACGTACTTTATTACTCTGTCATATTTTTTTCTTAACTAAGCAAGCAATCCACTTCCTGTTTACACCGTCACGCGCATGCCCAGTGTACGTTAATGGTCACGTGCTGTCCGCCTTCCACGGCTGCGTGTGGATGCAGATCAACTTGAGAATGATGCTGAAAGTCCCGCGTGGACGGAGATCGGTTTGTGGCAGACCAGGGGGAAGCCGAGCCGACACAGCACAGGAGGCGGATCCCAAGCTCAGTTTGGGGGAGGTGATGGAGGGAGTGTACTATCCGGTGCAGGTGCTGCAGCCACTAAGCACATGGCAGTGGTCACACCTGCAGCCCATGAGCTAATTAGACGGAGCATATATTCCCAGGGCTGTGAAGCCGCCGGGGGGGAAGAGGAGAGACAGACCGACAGGCTGGCCAGGCTCCCTGGAACCCCTGGAACCCCTGGAACAGAGCTTCAGCCGACGAGTGGTAACGACGCGTGCTCACCTCTCTGCTCTGCCCCAAACAGGACGAGGAACCGTCGCACGCGGAGTGTAGACAGCCGGCCCAAGACCCCGACCGGGAGGAGTCTTGTGTTTAGTTTGCCCCTACCCTGCTGATTAAAGGACACTTTTGGTTACCTGACTACCGCCTCTGAGTTGTAATGGGAAAATATGTCATAGCCTTATTTTTGGGGTTAAAGAATGTAAGCCTTTACATTGCAAGCACCAAACAGTGCGTTTCTTATCACATTCTAGTAACTTTCTACCCAGGTGTCTTGTTTATCTTATGCTGTCGTCTGTCTTTAAGGACTGAGACACAGAGGTCTTAATTCCTTTGATGAGCTTTAGCTGAAGGACGACCCTCTACAGAAGAGATGATGTGTGATTGTAAAACAGGGTTTATTGTGGGGCAGACTGGGGACAAAGGGATTTGTAAACAGGCTTTTGAGCGCTTTCAGGTTATCAAAACAGAACTCTATGCCTTCAAGGAAAACGTCCACATAGCTGTATCATAAAGCTCTACCTGACCCTAAAACATCCACAAAGATCAAAGAGCACAGGAGAAGACAATTGCAGGCCATATATAACCCCATTGTTGCAGGGAATACACCAGACATTGCCTGTTTCAGCAGCTGTTTTCTCTGCTCTGTGGGTATAAATGCAGCATTCATGTAGATGAAGGGAGGGCACTCCTCAGTAGACTCTGCTTTTGCTGTCTGTTGAGAACTGTTTCTCGTCTTTGCTTGCAAGCAAATAAATTGACTATCTTTGATCTTTCATCAAGACTCTGTTTCATTTGACATTGATTTGATAACACTTTAAACTCTTCTCCCGAACAGTTTCAGAAATATTCCTTCACAGAGTCTCCTGTTTTATCGCTGAATCTTGCCTCCACGTCCCCCGGGTCGCCACAGGTTCTATTTGACAACTCTGCATCCAACGAGACACGGACTAGTGTGGATGTGGCCTCACACACACACACACACACACTCACACACTCCAGCAGAAGGACACATTACCCCCTGTGTGAACCGACTCAGCTCTGCCAGGATCAGGGGGGCTGCACAGCACTGATAACACACACACACACACACACACTCTTTAGTCGTCTCTGGTTTAATGTTTCAGCTGATCGATGCGTCTGAAATATAATTCTGTTGGAGCAGACGGCCATTAAAATCCCACAATAAGAAGTGTAGACAGTAAAAAAACATGGCCGACTGTTTGTGTTTAAGACTGACTGTAACACATCAATGTTACACCCCTAATATGTATATATATATATAAATATATATAAATATGTATATATATATGCACTTACAGTACATTCATACATGAGCATGACTTCACACTTACCACCATGCAGTGTGTGTGTGTGTGTGTGTGAGTGTGTGTACTTGGCTGCTCTTCTGTAAAAAATTGCACTTTTATCCAGTTTTCCATTGGCCCTGCGCATTAAATGCCATCAGCCAATCGGGTGTCTCGCTGCCTCTGTCTGACTCTGCTCCGCCCGGCGACCGGGACGAAAACCTTTTAACAGGTTTAATGTGTGATTTAGGACGAAGAAGGGAGGGGGAGGAAAGGAGTCAGGGGATGAGTAGAAGACGAAGAAGAAAACATAAAAACAGAGACAGAGAGGGAGATAAAATGTCTTTATGAGCATTGACGTTTTCATGAGGAAGACAGAAACTGTGTGTGTTTGTCTTCCTGTCTTTATATGGTCTTATGGGACAGAAACAGTGTGCTGATTAAAGTCTGCATTTAAAGGTGATGTTCAAATCTTCGTGTTCAGACTCAAACCAGCAGTGAATGTTTAAAAGTGTCCTGATATCAGTGAACGCCTCACCTTACCATTTAATCACACAATCCCACATAAAAAAATATTCATCCGCCGCTGAAAATAGTTCCAGACAAACCCCCCCCCAACGGGTGTGAAATAAAGTTTAACTGATGATGGTTCTCCTCCAATATTCAGTAGAACTTGTGTTTCTAGTCTCTGATCTCTGATCATGTTTCATTGTAAACAACCAGTCAGTGTTTAAACCAACAGGAGGAGAGCTAGTAACGTTAGCAGCACCGCTAACGGCTAACCAACGGGAGGAGAGCTAGTAACGTTAGCAGCACCGCTAACGGCTAACCAACAGAGGTTCACTTCAGTTACACTATGATGCCTTCAGGCTCTGCTCGGTGAACATGAGTACTGGCTGAAGGTTCATTATAACGTTACCATGATGTGTTCACAGGTCATCTGTAAAATGTAGTTTTGGTGATGAACATGAATAAATCCAGTAGTTTGAAGGAGATGTTTATGAATATAAAATAGATATTAGAGATGAATTATGATGTTTAACTTCTAACACGAGCTCTAAGAACATGATTATACTTCAGTAAAGATAATAATGACAAAAAAAGTAGAATAACACCAAAAAGATCCTTTAAATCTGAATGACCATCAATATTCTGTACTTAATCAATAATTTACTGTGGAAACAAAACCAGTCTGACCAGTAACCAGTGAGAGAGAGAGAGAGAGAGAGAGACAGCGAGAGAGAGTGAGAGAGAGAGAGAGAGACAGAGAGACAGAGAGAGAGAGTGAGAGAGAGAGAGAGAGACAGAGAGACAGAGAGAGAGAGTGAGAGAGAGAGAGAGAGACAGCGAGAGAGAGAGAGAGACAGAGAGACAGAGAGAGAGAGAGAGAGAGAGAGACAGAGAGACAGAGAGAGAGAGTGAGAGAGAGAGAGAGAGAGAGACAGAGAGAGAGAGTGAGAGAGAGAGAGAGAGACAGCGAGAGAGAGTGAGAGAGAGAGAGAGAGAGACAGAGAGACAGAGAGAGAGAGTGAGAGAGAGAGAGAGACAGAGAGACAGAGAGAGTGAGAGAGAGAGAGAGAGACAGAGAGACAGAGAGAGAGAGTGAGAGAGAGAGAGAGACAGAGAGACAGAGAGAGAGAGTGAGAGAGAGAGAGAGAGACAGCGAGAGAGAGTGAGAGAGAGAGAGAGACAGAGAGACAGAGAGAGAGAGTGAGAGAGAGAGAGAGAGAGAGAGAGAGACAGCGAGAGAGAGTGAGAGAGAGAGAGAGAGACAGAGAGACAGAGAGAGAGAGAGAGAGACAGAGAGAGAGAGAGAGAGAGAGAGAGAGAGAGAGTGAGAGAGAGAGAGAGAGAGAGAGAGCGAGAGAGAGAGAGAGAGAGAGAGAGAGCGAGAGAGAGCGAGAGAGAGTGAGAGAGAGAGAGACAGCGAGAGAGAGTGAGAGAGAGAGAGAGACAGAGAGAGAGAGACAGACAGACAGACAGACAGACAGACAGACAGACAGACAGACAGAGCGAGAGCAGATTCGTATTGGTTCGTGGAGAATCAGTGAGAGTGAGATGTCTCCGTTTTCTTCCGCAGAGAGATCGTTTATTAGACAATGTCTCCCTCTGCTGGTCACGAGAGAGAACTGTGTAAAGGAGAGTAAATAGAGAGAGATACGCTCCTCCCATCTGCCTCGGTGTATCCAATCACGTGTCGGGATCGGGGGACGAGCAGCGTTAAAAAACAAACCGGAAACCGGAAGCGTTTAAGACCAGGAAGCCAAGCACGCTAACAGCTGTGAACGGAGCGGACTGAAGTGCTTAAAGCTCAACACACCAGCGCGTGCATCAAGTTTGTGTTTTCGGGATTTTTCTCAGGTGAGTTTCACCTGCAGACTTACAAGTATTGAATATAATAAAACCACCAAGTAGACGGAGCCTACGAGCTAACTCCAGGAGATAGATGGTGACGAAGTCCAGTTAGCATGCTAAGCTAGTTCACGTCCTCACAACGAAACTTTCCCCAACAATTACACGTTAACGAGGTTTCTGTTCCTAGGTAATTGAGGTTGTTTCCAGCTAATAGACGAGCCCTAATTCACATGTAACGCATATGGTGTTTAGCTCGTTTTAACACAAGTTTAGTGACGATAGTAGTTGTTGTGAGATTTAGCTTTCGACAATCAGCTGTTTTTAATATGAAAGATAGTCAGTGTTTCTATACGGTGACGTCACCAGCGTGACTCAGCCCCCCCCCCACACACACACACACACACACTCTAGTGTTAAATTAAGTTATTTATTTGTGATCAATGTGCACAACAGAGAAGCAGTGCTGATCATTGTGTTTAGATGTTAAATCACTGGTATAAATATAACATGTTTGTGGTTTACAGCAGCGAAATGAATAAACTTCATTTAATCATGAATGTAGAAAGTATTTGTGTAATTAGACGTCATAAATCTATGTTGACATGTGAATATTTAGAGTGAAGTATTTAAACATGGAACTAAATTAAAGGTATAACTTCTGCTTCATGATCATAATATCATTTATTTATATGAAAAACAAGTTTACGAACTGTTTCACAGACATAAACAGAACAATTAAACTAAATAGAATAAACACCGTACAGACATTTTACATGTTTTTACTGTTTTTTTTATTCACGGGTCTTCTTATGCAGCAAAAGCTAATCAGTTGTATGTGAAAACCTTCGTGGCAATAAACTTCATTCTGATGAACATAAATAGAAGAGATGTTGAGTTGGTGAATGTTAAGGAGAATATTAGAAACACTCTGACGTTGATCGTGTTAGTGATGCGCTGGTGGAAAGCGAACCGTCGTCACGCCGACTGGACGTCCGTCTGAGAGCCTCCGATCGGCCTCAGCTGCTCAATGATCGGATCAGTTGAGTGAGTCGGTGTTTTATATGCAACTTGTTTCTGTATCTCTTCTATTATCTATGTTGTAATACATGAGGAAGAATAGATAAAGGTTCTCTTATTGTGGTAATTAGTTTAACTACTTCACTCAACAGTGAGATGAATCGTTGGTTTCCTCTCCAGATTTTAGTCTGTTTCAAGTCCTGGTTCTGTCTCTTCAGGAGTCAGGATGAGTCTCCAGTGGACGGCGGTGGCCACCTTCCTCTACGTCGAGGTCTTCTTCGTCCTGCTGCTCTGCATCCCGTTCATCTCTCCTAAGAGGTGCTCGACCCTGAGTTAACTAAACTAACCCCCATCTAACTAACTCTGATCTCTGAGGTAACTAACCTGGACGATGGCGTAGACGTGCGCTCCTATTGGCTGACGTCACAGATGACGTCGTGTGTTTTGACTCGCTGAGAGGAGGCAAAACATTCCGGCCTCTTTTTTTTTTTTTTTTCCCGTCTCGGAGACTTCAGCTGAGAGTCGAACCGTCTCAGCTGAAGAAGCCTGACTGTGATTTGATGTGGAACACGGAGCAGATTAACCCTTTAACAGACAGAGACGCGTTATCTCTTAAAGGACCCAGTGACTCCATCAGGAGGTCAAACATGACTCAGCAGTTCATCTGAAAACCATCTGCTTTCAAACTAAATCAGTTTGAATCAGAAGCGGCGCTTTAATATGAAAGAAGCAGAACATCTCCTCTCAAAGCAAAGAGGCATCTGTTTTTATGTAATTTTAAATATTTAAAAAAGGTGTGTGTGTGTGTGTGTGTGTGTGGTCCTGTCGGTGTAGTTCGTCGTCTCCTACAGTATTTATAACCCGACTGTGTTTCGTGCTCCAGGTGGAGTAAGATCTTCAAGTCTCGGATCATCCAGACCATCGCTCTCTATGGGAACACTTCATTCATGGTGGCCATCGCCATCCTCGTCTTCCTGCTCATCGGTACGTCTGGTGTCTTGTTCTAGTAGTAAATATTGATGTTTAATTCTCTGTGCAAGCTGCATTCTCTCTAGTGGCCACCAGGGGGCGACTCCTCTGGTTGTATAGAAGTCTATAGAAAATGACTCTACTTCTCTCTTGATTTATTCCCTCAGTAAACATTGTAAACATGAGTTTATGTCTCAATCTCTAGTTCCAAGTCTTCTTCAATACAGCATGATGTTCATTTAGTACATGATGGTCCATTTAGAGTCACACAGACCATGAAGCAGGGGATGCTTTAGGGCGGGGCTACACGCTGATTGACAGGTCTCTACCAGAGACGTCTCTGTGTCTCCTCCTCAGTCCATATATGGTCACTTCCTGTTCACTGGATGCAAAAACCCATATCTATCTCTCTATCGAACAACAAGTTGTGAATGAGTGTTTGGGAGATGATTTCTCAGTAAAGATGCTTCGTGGTGTGTTATATGTTGGAAAGCCTGTTTATTTACCTTCACACGCTCATAAGGAACCTGCATTTGTGGGATGAGCAGCACAGCGGAGTCTGTGGGCTGCGCACATGAAAAAGTTGCCAAATCTTCTTTGCCAAACAGCTTATTTGCGCCGGTGTCGGCAACACCTGCACTGGAAGCTGAACATCTGGAGGAACGTTGTGTTCAGCCATGAGTCCAGATGTTGGCTCGTAGGGTCACAGTGTGGAGGACGCTCTGCTGGTGGCTGCACCGATAGAGGAACGCCTTCTGGTGGAGGCAGTGTGATGGTGGGGCGGCGTCTCCATCACTGGAACGACGAGGCTCGTCTTCATTGGAGGCGATCTCAATGCAGAGAGATCGAGAGGAGATGCTGCAACCGGTGGCAAGCCCATTTCTCCACAAGACAGAACTCCATCCTCCGATGGAGGATGGAGGGAGGATGGAGGGAGGAGGGAGGATGGAGGGAGGAGGATTCCTTATGAGCGCGTCACCGTTTGGCGGTAAATAAGCAGCGTATCAGTCATTACCGAGAAGCATCGCTGCAGAGGAATCGTCCACCAAACACTCATGTGTGTGAGCTGTTTGTTGTTGACGTCTGAAGGGTTTCTGTGTTCAGATGCGTTCCGGGAGGTGAGGAAGTACAGCGTGCCGGAGAAGGTGGATCTGACCAACAACCCGACGGCCATCGAACACATTCACATGAAACTGTTCAGAGCGCAGAGGAACGAGTACATCGCCGGCTTCGCCCTGCTGCTCTGCATGTGAGACAGACACACACACACACACACACACCCTGTCACACACACACACACACCCTGTCACACACACACACACACACCCTGTCACACACACACACCCTGTCACACACACACACCCTGTCACACACACACACACCCTGTCACACACACACACACCCTGTCACACACACACACCCTGTCACACACAGCGACCTGCAGCCTGATCTACATTCAGAGGATCAGGTCGGTGTGGTTGTTGTGTTCGGCCTGCAGGGGGCAGCGGTGCTCAGCTGTAACAAGGACTCCAGCGTTTAGACCGAGCCCTTTTCACAGACTGACTCAGAGGAAGATATAAATATGCAGACGCAGCGCAAGTGAGTGGAAACACTGAAGCGCCGTCAGCTGGTCGCGTTATTTCAGGAACAGAGAGGAAGAACCTACTCGTGGTTCATAACGACGTGAACCTGCAGCCCGTCAGAGTTCTCTCTGAGATCTGCTCTTCCTCTGAGCCTCAGCGGTGAGACGCTGCTCCTGATGAGTCACAGCTGCTCGTCTCTGGTCCCTCAGAGACCGAAGTACGTTGATCAGCTGGAGGCCGTCTGCTAACTTCACCTTATTTACGCCGAGATGGCGTTAGCATAGCATAGCCTAGCATTGATCCACCCAAACTCTATTCAGAAAACATTTCAACGGGTGTTTGCACATCTGCATTGTTGCGTCTCGTCGGTTCCTTTGGTTCCTGCGCTGAGCTCCGCTGTGTTCAGGAACACGTCGGGCTGCGCGAACACTCCTCACTGAACTTCATTGGTCATTGAAAAGCTCATCAACTTTCCGTCGTTACTTGAATACTATAAAACACTACACCGTCAAAATCAGCAGGTTTTCATCTTTCCGTTGGTCCTTGAACACATCATGTGTGATGAGCTGTGTGTCGTCTCCGCGTCTCTGACTCGTCGTCTTCGTGTGTTTGTTCTCAGGTTGCTCCGTCGTCTCGCCACTCTGCTCTCCCAGCAGGCCACACTCATGGCCTCCAACGAGGCCTTCAAGAAGCAGGCGGAGGGAGCCAGCACCGCCGCCAAGAAGTACATGGAGGACAACGAGCTGCTGCAGGAGGTGGGACGCACGCACACACGCGCTCAGACACGCGCACGCGCTCAGACACGCGCACGCGCTCAGTCACGCACACGCGCTCAGTCAGACACGCGCACGCGCTCAGACACGCACACGCGCACGCGCTCAGTCACACGCACGCGCTCAGTCACACACGCGCGCTCAGTCACGCACACACGCGCGCTCAGTCACTGAGTGCGCGCGCGCGCGCGCGCGCGCGCGCGCGCTCAGTCGTGCGCGCGCGCTCAGTCGCACGCGCGTGCGCGCGCTCAGTCACGCGCGCGCTCAGTCACGCGAGCGCTCAGTCACGCGAGCGCTCAGTCACGTGAGCGCTCAGTCACGTGAGCGCTCAGTCGCGCGCGCGCGCGCGCTCAGTCACGCGCACGCGCGCGCGCGCTCAGTCACGCACACACGCGCGCGCGCTCAGTCACGCGCACGCTCAGGCACACACGCGCTGACCTGTTCGTATGGGGTGAAAAGATCACCAAGTCCTCTGCTGCTAAAAGGAGAATTTGCCTCATCTGCATGTGACACACACAATCTCACACAGTCACACTCGCACGCTCAGACACACAATGATCAGTGATTATTAACACAAGACGAAGGAAACAGTTTAAAAGTGAAAATAGGCCTAAAGTTGTATTGTGGCTTTAACTATAATAACTTGTGTTAGTTTAACTCATGATGTCATGTGGACGACTCGCTGCCAGCCAATCAGAGAGCAGCAGGACAAACAGCTGTCGTTTGGTATGAACACCTGCTCACCAAACACAGACCGACTTCTTCTTCTGCGCCGCTGCACATGTTCTTCTTCGTGTGATCAGAGACGTAACGTGT
>CM051697.1:787500-792500 GCA_028022725.1 Lycodopsis pacificus | reverse complement strand
GTCTCCCGAGAGCAGTTTGTTGCGCAGCCTGACAGCAGCGGGGAGGAAGGACTTGCGGTACCTCTCCCTCAGACACCGGGGATGGATCAGCCGGTGACTGAAGGAGCTGTGCAGAGCTGCCAGAGTGTCCTGCATGGGGTGGGAGGCGTGGGTCCTCAGGGATGAGAGCTTCGCCATCATCCTCCTGTCTCCCACCACCTCCACAGTATCCAGTGGACACCCCAGCACGCTGCTGGCCTTCCTCACCAGTTTGTCCAGTCTCCTCCTGTCAGCTGCCGCGATGCTGCTGCTCCAGAAGACCACTCCATAGAAGATGGCTGATGCCACCACGGAGTCGAAGAAGGTCTTCAGGAGTGCTCCCTGCACCCCAAAATTATACTGTTGTACTCGTACTTCCCTGCAGTATTTATACTGTGTTGTACTAGTACTTTCCTGCAGTATGTATACTGTGTTGTACTCGTACTTTCCTGCAGTAGTTGTACTGTGTTGTACTAGTACTTTCCTGCAGTATGTGTACTGTGTTGTACTCATAGTTCCCTGCAGTATTTATACAGTTGTACTAGTACTTTCCTGCAGTATGTATACTGTGTTGTACTCGTACTTTCCTGCAGTATTTATACTGTTGTACTGGTACTTCCCTGCAGTATTTATACAGTTGTACTAGTACTTCCCTGCAGTATGTATACTGTGTTGTACTCGTACTTTCCTGCAGTATTTATACTGTTGTACTAGTACTTCCCTGCAGTATTTATACAGTTGTACTAGTACTTCCCTGCAGTATGTATACTGTGTTGTACTCGTACTTTCCTGCAGTATTTATACTGTTGTACTAGTACTTTCCTGCAGTATTTATACTGGTACTTCCCTGCAGTATTTGTACTGTGTTGTACTAGTACTTCCCTGCAGTATTTATACTGTTGTACTGGTACTTCCCTGCAGTATTTATACTGTTGTACTGGTACTTCCCTGCAGTATTTATACTGTTGTACTGGTACTTCCCTGCAGTATTTATACTGTTGTACTTCCCTGCAGTATTTATACTGTTGTACTGGTACTTCCCTGCAGTATTTATACTGTTGTACTTCCCTGCAGTATTTATACTGTTGTACTTCCCTGCAGTATTTATACTGTTGTACTGGTACTTCCCTGCAGTATTTATACTGTTGTACTTCCCTGCAGTATTTATACTGTTGTACTTCCCTGCAGTATTTATACTGTTGTACTGGTACTTCCCTGCAGTATTTATACTGTTGTACTGGTACTTCCCTGCAGTATTTATACTGTTGTACTGGTACTTCCCTGCAGTATTTGTACTGTTGTACTGGTACTTCCCTGCAGTAGCTCTGAATGCTCGTCTCCGGAGTCTGAACTTGGCGTCGGGTCTTCTTGGAGCAGCTGTTGGTCTGAACACGAGGATCCGGTTGGAGCCGGTTGGAGCCGGTTGGAGCCGCTCCGTCTCTCCGGATCGTCTTTCACTGCCGACTCAACGACGTCTCCGTATTTCTGTCTTCTGACTTCCTAGAAGTTCAGTCCTGTTTAAAAGGTGTTCAGAGGAAACTCTGCTCAAAGGTTTCCGGTTTGATTCTAGTTGACTCTTTATCGTCACGGCGACGCAGCAGTTTAGTCACATGATGACGTCATGACTGTTGCCTCTCCTGTTAACTGCTCGCTTCAGCTCCCCAGGTACAGAAAGTCTCTGATTCCAGAGCTTCGATGTCACTGACGCAGTCGTCCAGCAGGGGAACGTTGGCGAAGTCGTCATTCTCTGTTCGTGGTTTCCATGAAGGTAGCTTCCTTTGAAACGCATTCAGGTTTCTTCCGCTTCGATGATGTTGACTCCACCGCCCTGCATCTGTTGATTGAGAGCATCGAAAATATCAGCCACGTACGCTGGGATTGGAAACGTGGTCGAGTTGGAGGCTGAATTTTTCTGGGCTTGAAATCAGATCTGCAGCTACTTGAGCCAAGACGTCGTCGCTCATGTCGTCTATTCTGCTGCTGATCGTGTCATTGGAAAGAGATAACTTCTCTTCAGCAGCTTTTCCCAGCACGATATTGGTCATCTTCAACGCAGCTGGTTTCACGAGTGTTTCACCAGTGCCGTGTGGTTTGCCCTGCTTTGCGATCAGGTGATGCTGACGATCGGTTTGTCGATGGGTACGAAGCCGAGAACAGGCAGAGTCGCCTTTTCATCGGTTCTGTCTCTCTTCACCTTGAATTCAGCGAGCGCTGTGTTCTTGTATTTCCCATCATGCATCTTTAGGAAGTGTTCCTTTAGTTGTGCCGGTGCGAGACTAGAATTGCTCAACTTGGCATTGCACATCATGCATTGAGGACGCTGACGCCCATCACCTTCCTCTTTACACGCGAGTCCATATTGTACGTATTCGTCCAAACACTTTCTTTTTTTGCTCGACATGTTGATATGAAGGGATTGAAAATCACAAATGGCTACAACAACAGAGGCAGTGTGGCGTGATCAGCTGCAGCCAATCGCTGCCAAGCGCAGCATGACGTCACGAATAATACGTGGGCTGAATTTATTTTGAAAAACATTGTGTGTTGCCAAATTGTCTGTAGAAAATGTTTTGAAAGCTGACAAAAGCGGCCGACATGGCTCGTGTGAACCGGGCGACACTGCGCGTCTCACTGCGGTCAAGTGAGCTGCCGCTCGAAAATGTATGTGCGGCATTCGCGCCTGAAAGGGGGCGGGGCTTATTTCCGTGCCTTATCTCCCTAAAAACAGTACCGTTTCCTTCAGCCACCATTGAACTAACCACTAGTTCTGCTTTGTACTTGCTGTGGAAGTCCCTCAAACGTCGGACAATCAAACGCCGCCGTGTCTGGGTTCATAATATTTTACGTAGTCGCACAACTGCGTCTGAATGACGGCATTCGCGCAGCCCGGTGGAAATTCGCGTCATTCGCGTCTGTGCATTGACTTTACATGTAAACTACCTCGCAGTGTGTCCGCCGAGGGGTTCGGCAGACAAACACTGCGGTCAAATGAGCCGCCGCTTTAAAAATGAATGACGTCTATTCCTTAAGGTGCATAACCTTTAGCTTTTTGGGCTACCCAAGCCACCGTACCGTTATGCTGCGTTCACACCGAACCGCGCGCTCGGTGTGAACGCACCTTAAGGAATAGACGTCATTCATTTTTAAAGCGGCGGCTCATTTGACCGCAGTGTGACCGCCGAACCATCGAACCCAGGTTAAGAACCACTGTACTAGACGAAACAAAACACAAAATAAATCCAGAATACTCTCAAACCGTTACCATGACAACATCAAATGTGTTACGCCTCCAGTTCGGCCATCTTGGCTTTTTATGCAACCAGTGAACAGGAAGTGACCTCGTCACCTAACCCTTGTCCTCGTTTACTTCCCGTCCTCGTCTGCTTCCCGTCTTCTTCTGCTTCCCGTCCTCGTGTGCTTCCCGTCCTCGTCTGCTTATTGTCTTTGTTTACGTTTAAGGCCTCTTATTAAATGTATATACTTGAAATGTTTTTGTTCAAAATTAAAAAATCTAATTTATAAAGGACAGATTTTTTCCAGAATAATAAATTAATATAATAATAAATAAATATAATTATGAATAAATGTAATAATAAATAAATATAATAATAATAGTAAAGTAATAATAATAATAAGCTGAATCTTTTCTTTCGATAACAAAAGAACAAAATAAACAAACCCAGTAACCACGGAGACGGATCAGCTGTTTGTCATGACGTTAGTTTTTATTGCTGTTGACGAGCACAGTGATCACAAAGGTCAATGAAACACAGGTGACATCATCAGGGCTCAGAGTTAACTCTGACATCACCGACTAAATCGGCGAGTCGTTTCTTTTGGCTGGTGACTCGTTAACGTGGAGCCCTGAGTGTCGTTAGTACACGATAATAAATCAATAAATCTACTAATCAGCTTTAATCCATCTAATCTACAGCTCTGGATGGAAGACCGGAGGTTTACAGGAAGAGACACAAATCACAACCACGTCACGAGTTTGGGCCGGAAACACAAACAGGAAGTCAGACGCCAGGAAATAAAATGATGAACAAATAAAAACCGCATTTCTTTGAGAAATTAAGATTCTTACATTGTGGAAGAACTACAGCGCCCATGATGCTTTGCAGGAGGCAAGCGGTGACGTCTGTATTTTGGTTCACGTCTGATGTGTTTTCGTTAAACGAGACCTTCAGGGACTCGTTTGCTGACGTGGAGTTTCCGACCTCAGCTTCCCCAAAAACAACTTTGAGGTCAGAAACTTATTTAATATCACGATTCAGTTTCAGGAGCACCAGCGATATTATCATTAAAAAAAAAAACTTTTAATAAACTTCTTGTGATCAAAAGAAAAGAAAATCTTCCGTATTTGATTCGTTTTTATTTTTATTTTTGGAGGTTAAAAAACACTTTGGCAATGTTTTTGGCTATAAAATCATTGAAACTATTTTTCAAAAAGTCTCTAAAAACAATAATCTTTTTCAGTAAAATGAAGCTAAAATCTAAACGTTGAATATCTTTAAGACGCTGAGTGACGTTGTTGGACAGAATCGATGAAACGGACGGATTCTTTACTCGTTTTGTTCTTTACGGTTTTATCTTCTGTGAATCGTGTCTGAGAGAAACAATAAATCACTTCATTATGTTGAATATGTTCATATTTATTTTTAAATACATTTTTTGTTTTCACAATAAAAGTATTGTTAATTTGTTCATAAGTCACATTATAAAGATATTATCTTTTACTTTCTTCACCAAAAATAAAACATTGGATAATGATTTGTGCAAAACGTATTTAGTAACTTTATTTTATTCGTTGATAACAAATCTAATACCTTGTTTAATTTTAACTTTAATCGCAGTTCAGTTATTAATATCGTAGTTATTGGCAGATTATTGGAGAATTAAACATATATATATATATATATATATAGAGAGATGTAAAGTCAAGAGGAAAATATTGAGCATCTCAAACATAACAAATTCGA
>CM051697.1:752500-780000 GCA_028022725.1 Lycodopsis pacificus | reverse complement strand
ACTGAAACACATCAACACTGATACACATCAACACTGAAACACATCAACACTGATACACATCAACACTGAAACACATTAACACTGAAACACATTAACACTGAAACACATCAACACTGATACACATCAACACTGAAACACATCAACACTGATACACATCAACACTGAAACACATTAACACTGAAACACATCAACACTGATACACATCAACACTGAAACACATCAACACTGAAACACATCAACACTGATACACATCAACACTGAAACACATTAACACTGAAACACATCAACACTGATACACATCAACACTGAAACACATCAACACTGAAACACATCAACACTGATACACATTAACACTGATACACATTAACACTGATACACATTAACACTGAAACACATTAACACTGAAACACATTAACACTGAAACACATTAACACTGATACACATTAACACTGAAACACATCAACACTGAAACACATCAACACTGAAACACATCAACACTGAAACACATCAACACTGAAACACATCAGCACTGATACACATCAACACTGAAACACATTAACACTGATACACATTAACACTGAAACACATCAACACTGATACACATCAACACTGATACACATCAACACTGAAACACATCAACACTGATACACATCAACACTGAAACACATCAACACTGATACACATCAACACTGAAACACATCAACACTGATACACATCAACACTGATACACATTAACACTGAAACACATCAACACTGATACACATCAACACTGAAACACATCAACACTGAAACACATCAACACTGAAACACATCAACACTGATACACATCAACACTGAAACACATTAACACTGAAACACATCAACACTGATACACATCAACACTGAAACACATCAACACTGATACACATCAACACTGATACACATCAACACTGATACACATGCACACTGATACACATTAATACTGATACACATTAACACTGAAACACATTAACACTGATACACATTAACACTGAAACACATTAACACTGAAACACATCAACACTGAAACACATCAACACTGATACACATCAACACTGAAACACATTAACACTGAAACACATTAACACTGATACACATTAACACTGAAACACATCAACACTGAAACACATCAACACTGAAACACATCAACACTGAAACACATCAACACTGAAACACATTAACACTGAAACACATTAACACTGATACACATGAACACTGATTCACATGAACACTGATACACATGAACACTGAAACACATGAACACTGAAACACATGAACACTGAAACAGGCTGACTGGTGCATACTGTACATCTGAAACATGAACACTTTGACTTTATTATATATATAATTACTATATATATAATATATAGTTTATAGTTACTATATATAATATATAGTAAGGATACATCTTTATGACATACTTAATGTATGGTATGTCATAAAAATGTAAAAATAAATCTTGTATGTAGAAAAACAATATAGAAGTATAGTTGGTAATAAAATATCATCGTATGTCACAAAGATGTGACAATAAGTAATAGTTCACATGTCTAAAACATGAGAGTCTGAGTTTAGTTCAGTGTAACAGTTAAACGTTGTAAAGTACGACGTGAGGATGTGAAAGTCTTCAACGTAAGAACATAAATCATGCTGTCGTATCTCATTAGAAAGGTAAATATAACTCAGAGTATGTCATAAACTCATGAACATGTAATAAGTCATCATAGAAATCATGCAGCGTGAACTGTGACCTTCTTCACCGTAACATCATAGAACACAACTATTCACACGCCTATTCAGAGCAGAGTCACTGAGGCCAGCAGGCCTGCAGCACGACCCTGTGAGTGTGTGTGTGTGTGTGTGTAAGTGTGTGTGTGAGAGAGAGAGTGCGTGTGTGTGCGTGCGAGTGTGTGTGTGCGTGCGAGTGTGTGTGTGTGTGTGAGTGTGTGCGTGCGTGCGAGTGTGTGCGTATGTGCGTGCGTGCGTGCGTGTGTGTTGCATACCGTAGACCCAGGCAACTACGATGCATTCCCAGAATGCTTGCCACAGCAGAGTCATTCCGCTGGCTGAGTAGTAGTCAAACAGCTGGAAGACGTACATCCCCGCCTGCAGAGAGAGAGCTCAGTGTTCACAGGTCCACACGAAGCTGAAGCGTGTGAGTGCGACCAGCTTCTCTCCACTCATTGAGCTCCACTGTGTGACTGACCTGCGTCACCATGGAGAGGTCGATGAGGAAGCACAGGAAGCAGCAGACGGCCACAGAGATCTCCCTCTTGTAGCGGTAGTGGGGCTTCACCGGGAGCAGGTCCAGGATCCCAGTAACGAAGCCCTCCACCCCGACGAACTGCAGACCCAGAGACAACGCTCAACGCTCGTTGAAACACACGATAGCAACAGGAGGTTCCAAGCCATATTCATACAGCAATAGTGCACATCTCTTTCACAAATAGAATCAATAAATAGCGATGCCAGCCAACATGAAGCTACATGATCATCACTTCATGAAGATCGAGCTGAAAGCTGTAATATCTGCGCATCACTGAACGCACCGTCGGGGCTGAGTCACATGATGATGATGTCACTTTGAGAGGTATTATTGTATTACTAATGAGTAGGACTGATCACCTGACTGTCGAGTCCCAGCAGCAGCAGCATGAAGAAGAAGAGCGCCGCCCAGAGCGGAGCCGCCGGCATCAGGCTGACGGCCTTCGGGTACGCAATGAAGGCCAGACCAGGACCTGCAGCACAGCGAGGGTTAACGCTGGTCTCACACTTCATCTGCTTCGGTTTCTGTCCCTCACATCTGATTTCTTTATTCTTATTTTTTTACAATATTTTTGTCAGCTCTGAAAGTAAAACTAACAGTTGAATGAATTTATCAAACGCTGATTTCCTTTTCTGATTGTTTCATTTGTTGGATTGTTTTGCTCCCTGAGGAAAAGAAACGTTTCCAGTTTTATGTTTTCTTGTTGATGCTGTTGATCAAAAACACAAATCTTCTAATCTATAATAACTTATTACTCTATCATAAGTAATTATTCACGAGATGTGTATGTGTAAAATCTAAGCAGTAAAAACAGTACAACAATGTTAAATGTAGTGGCGTAGAAGTATAAAGTTCAGGCTGATGATTCTGCTTTAAATAAAGAAACATAAATGATTTTATTTACAGTTATTCTTCTCTCATCTTACAGAAAGAACAATAACTAATAACTGAAACAATGTTTCAGATGTTGTGTTTGTCTCTTTCCAGTCCCCCTGATATTCTGTCCATGTTTGTATCTTGAGATGATAAATAATATCAATATCTTGTCTGACGAATGGACAGAATCTCTGTAAATAAAGCCTTAAAAACACAGAGGCTGGATCTGCTGCTGGAGAACACCTGTCGCCTTCGCTACCTGTCTCCTTCCTTACCTGTCGCCTTCGCTACCTGTCTCCTTCCTTACCTGTCGCCTTCGCTACCTGTCTCCTTCCTTACCTGTCGCCTTCGCTACCTGTCTCCTTCCTTACCTGTTGCCTTCCCTACCTGTCTCCTTCCTTACCTGTCGCCTTCGCTACCTGTCTCCTTCCTTACCTGTCGCCTTCGCTACCTGTCTCCTTCCTTACCTGTTGCCTTCCCTACCTGTCTCCTTCCTTACCTGTCGCCTTCCCTACCTGTCTCCTTCCTTACCTGTCGCCTTCGCTACCTGTCGCCTTCGCTACCTGTCTCCTTCCTTACCTGTCGCCTTCGCTACCTGTCTCCTTCCTTACCTGTTGCCTTCCCTACCTGTCTCCTTCCTTACCTGTCGCCTTCCCTACCTGTCTCCTTCCTTACCTGTCGCCTTCGCTACCTGTCGCCTTCGCTACCTGTCTCCTTCCTTACCTGTTGCCTTCCCTACCTGTCTCCTTCCCTACCTGTCTCCTTCCTTACCTGTCTCCTTCCTTACCTGTCTCCTTCCTTAACTGTCTCCTTCCTTAACTGTCTCCTTCCTTACCTGTCTCCTTCGCTACCTGTCTCCTTCCTTACCTGTCGCCTTCCCTACCTGTCTCCTTCCTTAACTGTCTCCTTCCTTACCTGTCTCCTTCCTTACCTGTCTCCTTCCTTAACTGTCTCCTTCCTTACCTGTCTCCTTCCTTACCTGTCTCTGCGACCTGCGAGATGTCGACTCCCTGTTCAGCAGCCATGAAGCCCAGAATAGAAAACACCACGAAACCAGCAAAGAAACTGGTCCCGCTGTTGATGAGAGCCAAGACGAAGGCGTCTCTGAAGGGACGCAGAGACGATAGCGTCAACAGACCGATATGAAGCTAACGTAGCTTAGCAACTCGTTACACACCGAGCAGGAAATATATCATGAAATATATATATATATATATAGATATTTGTGTTTCAGTCTCATTTCTTTATTTCTTCTTCCAGTGGTTCCTTGAAAGACAGAGACATTTTCCACTAGTATAAACAATATGATATGATAATATAATAACATAACAACATGATAATATAATAACATAACATGATAATATAATAACATAACAATATGATAATATAATAACATAACCACAAACGGCTTTCTAAAATAAAAAAACACAAGTACAATTACAATACTTGTTTTGCAATCTTTGTGGGGTCTCAGCTTTAAACCATCGTAGTGAGGACCATCTGAATTATGAGGACATTTTAGTTCTATCGAGGTACACATAGTACTTTATACTGTACTACATCTCAGAGGTACATGTTGTACTTTATACTGTACTACACCTCAGAGGTACATGTACTTTATACTGTACTACACCTCAGAGGTACATGTACTTTATACTGTACTACATCTCAGAGGTACATGTTGTACTTTGTACTGTACTACATATTAGAGGTACATATTGTACTTTATACTGTACTACATCTCAGAGGTACATGTTGTACTTTATACTGTACTACATCTCAGAGGTACATGTACTTTATACTGTACTACATCTCAGAGGTACATGTACTTTATACTGTACTACATCTCAGAGGTACATATTGTACTTTATACTGTACTACACCTCAGAGGTACATGTTGTACTTTATACTGTACTACACCTCAGAGGTACATGTTGTACTTTATACTGTACTACATCTCAGAGGTACATAGTGTACTTTATACTGTACTACACCTCAGAGGTACATGTTGTACTTTATACTGTACTACATCTCAGAGGTACATAGTGTACTTTATACTGTACTACACCTCAGAGGTACATATTGTACTTTATACTGTACTACATCTCAGAGGTACATGTACTTTATACTGTACTACATCTCAGAGGTACATGTTGTACTTTGTACTGTACTACATAGTAGAGGTACATATTGTACTTTATACTGTACTACATCTCAGAGGTACATGTTGTACTTTATACTGTACTACATCTCAGAGGTACATGTACTTTATACTGCACTACATCTCAGAGGTACATGTTGTACTTTATACTGTACTACATCTCAGAGGTACATATTGTACTTTATACTGTACTACACCTCAGAGGTACATGTTGTACTTTATACTGTACTACATCTCAGAGGTACACGTTGTACTTTATACTGTACTACATCTCAGAGGTACATGTTGTACTTTATACTGTACTACACCTCAGAGGTACATGTTGTACTTTATACTGTACTACATCTCAGAGGTACACATTGTACTTTATACTGTACTACATCTCAGAGGTACACGTTGTACTTTATACTGTACTACATCTCAGAGGTACACGTTGTACTTCATACTGTACTACATCTCAGAGGTACATGTTGTACTTTAGTTTCTTCTCAGATGTTTTTTGTAAACTTTGTATCGCTACATTTGTTGAAGTTAAATGTTTGTGATCAACTGAAGTATTAAGTGTTCTTTTATGTACAAACATATGATGATCTCGTAAAAATGAAGTACTACAGTAGATTATAGCAGTACTAGCAGTAGCCAGCAGTACTTAGAGCTCAGTAAACGTACTTGTAGCAGTCGTTGTTGAAGCGGTTGTAGCTTCCCAGAGCCGTCAGAGCTCCGAGCCCGATCGCGTAGGAGAAGAAGACCTGTGTGCCGGCGTCGATCCACACCTGAAAGGAGATCACAGGTCAAAGGTCAGGGGTCTGTGATGCCTTCACTGCTCAGCTCAGAATCTTTCATATGTTTAAAACTTCTGCTGTCACAGCGAGACGAAGAAACAGAAAGGAACCACAGCAAGAAGAAATGTCGGACTGGAACCTGTTGTTCTTGTTAGAAGAACGTGTTCTACTGTGAACTGGTACTTGTTCAAATAACCTGTTCTACTGTGAACTGGTTCTTGTTCAAATAACCTGTTCTACTGTGAACTGGTTCTTGTTCAAAGAACCTGTTCTACTGTGAACTTGTTCTTGTTCAAAGAACCTGTTCTACTGTGAACTTGTTCTTGTTAGAATAACCTGTTCGACTGTGAACTGGTTCTTGTTCAAATAACCTGTTCTACTGTGAACTGGTTCTTGTTCAAAGAACCTGTTCTACTGTGAACTGGTTATTGTTAGAATAACCTGTTCTACTGTGAACTTGTTCTTGTTCGAATAACCTGTTCTATTGTGAACTTGTTCTTGTTAGAATAACCTGTTCTACTGTGAACTGGTTCTTGTTAGAATAACCTGTTCTACTGTGAACTTGTTCTTGTTAGAAGAACCCGTTCTACTGTGAACTTGTTCTTGTCAGAAGAACCTGTTCTACTGTGAACTTGTTCTTGTGAGAAGAACCTGTTCTACTGTGAACTGGTTCTTGTTAGAATAACCTGTTCTACTGTGATCTGGTTCTTGTTAGAAGAACATGTTCTACAGTGAACTTTTTCTTGTTAGAATAACCTGTTCTGCTGTGAACTGGTTCTTGTTAGAATAACCTGTTCTACTGTGAACTGGTTCTTGTTTGAATAACTTGTTCAACTGTGAACTTGTTCTTGTTCAAATAACCTGTTCAACTGTGAACTTGTTCTTGTAAGAACAACCTGTTCTACTGTGAACTGGTTCTTGTTCAAATAACCTGTTCTACTGTGAACTAGTTATTGTTCAAAGAACCTGTTCTACTGTGAACTTGTTCTTGTTAGAATAACCTGTTCTACTGTGAACTGGTTCTTGTTAGAATAACCTGTTCTATTGTGAACTTGTTCTTGTTAGAATAACCTGTTCTACTGTGAACTTGTTCTTATTAGAATAACCTGTTCTACTGTGAACTTGTTCTTGTTAGAATAACCTGTTCTACTGTGAACTGGTTCTTGTTAGAAGAACCTGTTCTACTGTGAACTTGTTCTTGTGAGAAGAACCCGTTCTGCTGTGAACTGGTTCTTGTTAGAACAACCCGTTCTACTGTGAACTTGTTCTTGTTAGAATAACCTGTTCTACTGTGATCTGGTTCTTGTCAGAAGAACATGTTCTACAGTGAACTTTTTCTTTTTCGAATAACCTGTTCTACTGTGAACTGGTTCTTGTTAGAATAACCTGTTCTATTGTGAACTTGTTCTTGTTAGAATAACCTGTTCTACTGTGAACTAGTTCTTGTTGGAAGAACTATTTATACTGTGAACTTGTTCTTGTTAGAAGAACCCATTCTACTGTGAACTCGTTCTTGTTAGAATAACCTGTTCTACTGTGAACTGGTTCTTGTTAGAATAACCCATTCTGCTGTGAACTGGTTCTTGTAAGAACAACCTGTTCTACTGTGAACTGGTTCTTGTTCAAATAACCTGTTCAACTGTGAACTTGTTCTTGTTCAAATAACCTGTTCAACTGTGAACTTGTTCGAACAACCTGTTCTACTGTGAACTGGGTCTTGTTCAAATAACCCGTTCTACTGTAAACTAGTTATTGTTCAAAGAACCTGTTCTACTGTGAACTTGTTCTTGTTAGAATCACCTGTTCTACTGTGAACTGGTTATTGTTAGAATAACCTGTTCTACTGTGAACTTGTTCTTGTTCGAATAACCTGTTCTATTGTGAACTTGTTCTTGTTAGAATAACCTGTTCTACTGTGAACTTGTTCTTGTTAGAATAACCTGTTCTACTGTGAACTTGTTCTTGTTAGAATAACCTGTTCTGTTGTGAACTGGTTCTTGTTAGAACAACCTGTTCTACTGTGAACTTGTTCTTGTTAGAACAACCTGTTCTACTGTGAACTGGTTCTTGTTAGAATAACCTGTTCTACTGTGATCTGGTTCTTGTGAGAAGAACATGTTCTACAGTGAACTTTTTCTTGTTAGAATAATCTGTTCTACTGTGAACTGGTTCTTGTTAGAATAACCTGTTCTACTGTGAACTGGTTCTTGTTAGAATAACCCATTCTGCTGTGAACTGGTTCTTGTAAGAACAACCTGTTCTACTGTGAACTGGTTCTTGTTTGAATAACCTGTTCTACTGTGAACTGGTTCTTGTTCAAATAACTTGTTCAACTGTGAACTTGTTCTTGTTCAAATAACCTGTTCAACTGTGAACTTGTTCTTGTTAGAACAACCTGTTCTACTGTGAACTGGTTCTTGTTCAAATAACCTGTTCTACTGTGAACTAGTTATTGTTCAAAGAACCTGTTCTACTGTGAACTTGTTCTTGTTAGAATAACCTGTTCTACTGTGAACTGGTTCTTGTTAGAATAACCTGTTCTACTGTGAACTTGTTCTTGTTCGAATAACCTGTTCTATTGTGAACTTGTTCTTGTTACAATAACCTGTTCTATTGTGAACTTGTTCTTGTTAGAATAACCTGTTCTACTGTGAACTTGTTCTTGTTAGAATAACCTGTTCTACTGTGAACTGTTTCTTGTTCGAACAACCTGTTCTACTGTGAACTGGTTCTTCTTAGAATAACCTGTTCTACTGTGAACTTGTTCTTGTGAGAAGAACCCATTCTGCTGTATACTGGTTCTTGTCAGAAGAACCTGTTCTACTGTGAACTGGTTCTTCTTAGAATAACCTGTTCTACTGTGATCTGGTTCTTGTTAGAAGAACATGTTCTACAGTGAACTTTTTCTTGTTAGAATAACCTGTTCTGCTGTGAACTGGTTCTTGTTAGAATAACCTGTTCTACTGTGAACTGGTTCTTGTTAGAATAACCCATTCTGCTGTGAACTGGTTCTTGTAAGAACAACCTGTTCTACTGTGAACTGGTTCTTGTTTGAATAACCTGTTCTACTGTGAACTGGTTCTTGTTCAAATAACTTGTTCAACTGTGAACTTGTTCTTGTTCAAATAACCTGTTCAACTGTGAACTTGTTCTTGTTAGAACAACCTGTTCTACTGTGAACTGGTTCTTGTTCAAATAACCTGTTCTACTGTGAACTAGTTATTGTTCAAAGAACCTGTTCTACTGTGAACTTGTTCTTGTTAGAATAACCTGTTCTACTGTGAACTGGTTCTTGTTAGAATAACCTGTTCTATTGTGAACTTGTTCTTGTTAGAATAACCTGTTCTACTGTGAACTTGTTCTTATTAGAATAACCTGTTCTACTGTGAACTTGTTCTTGTTAGAATAACCTGTTCTACTGTGAACTGTTTCTTGTCAGAAGAACATGTTCTACAGTGAACTTTTTCTTTTTCGAATAACCTGTTCTACTGTGAACTGGTTCTTGTTAGAATAACCTGTTCTACTGTGAACTTGTTCTTGTTAGAATAACCTGTTCTACTGTGAACTTGTTCTTGTTATAATAACCTGTTCTACTGTGAACTGTTTCTTGTTAAAACAACCTGTTCTACTGTGAACTTGTTCTTGTGAGAAGAACCCGTTCTGCTGTGAACTGGTTCTTGTTAGAACAACCCGTTCTACTGTGAACTTGTTCTTGTTAGAATAACCTGTTCTACTGTGATCTGGTTCTTGTCAGAAGAACATGTTCTACAGTGAACTTTTTCTTTTTCGAATAACCTGTTCTACTGTGAACTGGTTCTTGTTAGAATAACCTGTTCTACTGTGAACTAGTTCTTGTTGGAAGAACTATTTATACTGTGAACTTGTTCTTGTTAGAAGAACCCATTCTACTGTGAACTCGTTCTTGTTAGAATAACCTGTTCTACTGTGAACTGGTTCTTGTTAGAATAACCCATTCTGCTGTGAACTGGTTCTTGTAAGAACAACCTGTTCTACTGTGAACTGGTTCTTGTTCAAATAACCTGTTCAACTGTGAACTTGTTCTTGTTCAAATAACCTGTTCAACTGTGAACTTGTTCTTGTTCGAACAACCTGTTCTACTGTGAACTGGGTCTTGTTCAAATAACCCGTTCTACTGTAAACTAGTTATTGTTCAAAGAACCTGTTCTACTGTGAACTTGTTCTTGTTAGAATCACCTGTTCTACTGTGAACTGGTTATTGTTAGAATAACCTGTTCTACTGTGAACTTGTTCTTGTTCGAATAACCTGTTCTATTGTGAACTTGTTCTTTTTAGAATAACCTGTTCTACTGTGAACTTGTTCTTGTTAGAATAACCTGTTCTACTGTGAACTTGTTCTTGTTAGAATAACCTGTTCTGTTGTGAACTGGTTCTTGTTAGAACAACCTGTTCTACTGTGAACTTGTTCTTGTTAGAACAACCTGTTCTACTGTGAACTGGTTCTTGTTAGAATAACCTGTTCTACTGTGATCTGGTTCTTGTGAGAAGAACATGTTCTACAGTGAACTTTTTCTTGTTAGAATAATCTGTTCTACTGTGAACTGGTTCTTGTTAGAATAACCTGTTCTACTGTGAACTGGTTCTTGTTAGAATAACCCATTCTGCTGTGAACTGGTTCTTGTAAGAACAACCTGTTCTACTGTGAACTGGTTCTTGTTTGAATAACCTGTTCTACTGTGAACTGGTTCTTGTTCAAATAACTTGTTCAACTGTGAACTTGTTCTTGTTCAAATAACCTGTTCAACTGTGAACTTGTTCTTGTTAGAACAACCTGTTCTACTGTGAACTGGTTCTTGTTCAAATAACCTGTTCTACTGTGAACTAGTTATTGTTCAAAGAACCTGTTCTACTGTGAACTTGTTCTTGTTAGAATAACCTGTTCTACTGTGAACTGGTTCTTGTTAGAATAACCTGTTCTACTGTGAACTTGTTCTTGTTCGAATAACCTGTTCTATTGTGAACTTGTTCTTGTTACAATAACCTGTTCTATTGTGAACTTGTTCTTGTTAGAATAACCTGTTCTACTGTGAACTTGTTCTTGTTAGAATAACCTGTTCTACTGTGAACTGTTTCTTGTTCGAACAACCTGTTCTACTGTGAACTGGTTCTTCTTAGAATAACCTGTTCTACTGTGAACTTGTTCTTGTGAGAAGAACCCATTCTGCTGTATACTGGTTCTTGTCAGAAGAACCTGTTCTACTGTGAACTGGTTCTTCTTAGAATAACCTGTTCTACTGTGATCTGGTTCTTGTTAGAAGAACATGTTCTACAGTGAACTTTTTCTTGTTAGAATAACCTGTTCTGCTGTGAACTGGTTCTTGTTAGAATAACCTGTTCTACTGTGAACTGGTTCTTGTTAGAATAACCCATTCTGCTGTGAACTGGTTCTTGTAAGAACAACCTGTTCTACTGTGAACTGGTTCTTGTTTGAATAACCTGTTCTACTGTGAACTGGTTCTTGTTCAAATAACTTGTTCAACTGTGAACTTGTTCTTGTTCAAATAACCTGTTCAACTGTGAACTTGTTCTTGTTAGAACAACCTGTTCTACTGTGAACTGGTTCTTGTTCAAATAACCTGTTCTACTGTGAACTAGTTATTGTTCAAAGAACCTGTTCTACTGTGAACTTGTTCTTGTTAGAATAACCTGTTCTACTGTGAACTGGTTCTTGTTAGAATAACCTGTTCTATTGTGAACTTGTTCTTGTTAGAATAACCTGTTCTACTGTGAACTTGTTCTTATTAGAATAACCTGTTCTACTGTGAACTTGTTCTTGTTAGAATAACCTGTTCTACTGTGAACTGTTTCTTGTCAGAAGAACATGTTCTACAGTGAACTTTTTCTTTTTCGAATAACCTGTTCTACTGTGAACTGGTTCTTGTTAGAATAACCTGTTCTACTGTGAACTTGTTCTTGTTAGAATAACCTGTTCTACTGTGAACTTGTTCTTGTTATAATAACCTGTTCTACTGTGAACTGTTTCTTGTTAAAACAACCTGTTCTACTGTGAACTTGTTCTTGTTAGAATAACCTGTTCTACTGTGAACTTGTTCCTGTTCGAATAACCTGTTCTATTGTGAACTTGTTCTTGTTAGAATAACCTGTTCTATTGTGAACTTGTTCTTGTTAGAATAACCTGTTCTACTGTGAACTTGTTCTTGTTATAATAACCTGTTCTACTGTGAACTGTTTCTTGTTAAAACAACCTGTTCTACTGTGAACTAGTTATTGTTAGAATAACCTGTTCTACTGTGAACTTGTTCTTGTGAGAAGAACCCGTTCTGCTGTATACTGGTTCTTGTTAGAACAACCTGTTCTACTGTGAACTGGTTCTTGTTAGAATAACCTGTTCTACTGTGATCTGGTTCTTGTTAGAAGAACATGTTCTACAGTGAACTTTTTCTTGTTAGAAGAACCTGTTCTACTGTGAACTGGTTATTGTTAGAATAACCTGTTCTACTGTGAACTGGTTCTTTTTGGAAGAACTATTTCTGCTGTGAACTTGTTCTTGTTAGAAGAACCTGTTCTACTGTGAACTTGTTCTTGTGAGATGAACCCGTTCTGCTGTGAACTGGTTCTTGGTAGAACAACCTGTTCTACTGTGATCTGGTTCTTGTTAGAAGAACATGTTCTACAGTGAACTTTTTCTTGTTAGAACAACCTGTTCTACTGTGAACTGGTTCTTGTTAGAATAACCTGTTCTACTGTGAACTGGTTCTTGTTCAAATAACCTGTTCTACTGTGAACTAGTTATTGTTCAAAGAACCTGTTCTACTGTGAACTTGTTCTTGTTAGAATAACCTGTTCTACTGTGAACTGGTTCTTGTTAGAATAACCTGTTCTACTGTGAACTTGTTCTTGTTCGAATAACCTGTTCTATTGTGAACTTGTTCTTGTTACAATAACCTGTTCTATTGTGAACTTGTTCTTGTTAGAATAACCTGTTCTACTGTGAACTTGTTCTTGTTAGAATAACCTGTTCTACTGTGAACTGTTTCTTGTTCGAACAACCTGTTCTACTGTGAACTGGTTCTTCGTAGAATAACCTGTTCTACTGTGAACTTGTTCTTGTGAGAAGAACCCATTCTGCTGTATACTGGTTCTTGTCAGAAGAACCTGTTCTACTGTGAACTGGTTCTTGTTAGAATAACCTGTTCTACTGTGATCTGGTTCTTGTTAGAAGAACATGTTCTACAGTGAACTTTTTCTTGTTTGAATAACCTGTTCTGCTGTGAACTGGTTCTTGTTAGAATAACCTGTTCTACTGTGAACTGGTTCTTGTTAGAATAACCCATTCTGCTGTGAACTGGTTCTTGTAAGAACAACCTGTTCTACTGTGAACTGGTTCTTGTTTGAATAACCTGTTCTACTGTGAACTGGTTCTTGTTCAAATAACTTGTTCAACTGTGAACTTGTTCTTGTTCAAATAACCTGTTCAACTGTGAACTTGTTCTTGTTAGAACAACCTGTTCTACTGTGAACTGGTTCTTGTTCAAATAACCTGTTCTACTGTGAACTAGTTATTGTTCAAATAACCTGTTCTACTGTGAACTTGTTCTTGTTAGAATAACCTGTTCTACTGTGAACTGGTTCTTGTTAGAATAACCTGTTCTATTGTGAACTTGTTCTTGTTAGAATAACCTGTTCTACTGTGAACTTGTTCTTATTAGAATAACCTGTTCTACTGTGAACTTGTTCTTGTTAGAATAACCTGTTCTACTGTGAACTGGTTCTTGTCAGAAGAACATGTTCTACAGTGAACTTTTTCTTTTTCGAATAACCTGTTCTACTGTGAACTGGTTCTTGTTAGAATAACCTGTTCTACTGTGAACTGGTTCTTGTTGGAAGAACTATTTATACTGTGAACTTGTTCTTGTTAGAAGAACCCATTCTACTGTGAATTTGTTCTTGTTAGAATAACCTGTTCTACTGTGAACTGGTTCTTGTTAGAATAACCCATTCTGCTGTGAACTTGTTCTTGTTAGAATAACCTGTTCTGCTGTGAACTGGTTCTTGTTAGAACAACCTGTTCTACTGTGAACTTGTTCTTGTTAGAATAACCCGTTCTACTGTGAGCGTGTTCTTGTTAGAAGAACCTGTTCTACTGTGAACTGGTTCTTGTTAGAACAACCTGTTCTACTGTGAACTGGTTCTTGTTAGAATAACCTGTTCTACTGTGAACTGGTTCTTGTTAGAATAACCTGTTCTACTGTGATCTGGTTCTTGTTAGAAGAACATGTTCTACAGTGAACTTTTTCTTGTTAGAATAATCTGTTCTACTGTGAACTGGTTCTTGTTAGAATAACCTGTTCTACTGTGAACTGGTTCTTGTTAGAATAACCCATTCTGCTGTGAACTGGTTCTTGTAAGAACAACCTGTTCTACTGTGAACTGGTTCTTGTTTGAATAACCTGTTCTACTGTGAACTGGTTCTTGTTCAAATAACTTGTTCAACTGTGAACTTGTTCTTGTTCAAATAACCTGTTCAACTGTGAACTTGTTCTTGTTAGAACAACCTGTTCTACTGTGAACTGGTTCTTGTTCAAATAACCTGTTCTACTGTGAACTAGTTATTGTTCAAAGAACCTGTTCTACTGTGAACTTGTTCTTGTTAGAATAACCTGTTCTATTGTGAACTTGTTCTTGTTAGAATAACGTGTTCTACTGTGAACTTGTTCTTGTTAGAATAACCTGTTCTACTGTGAACTTGTTCTTGTTAGAATAACCTGTTCTACTGTGAACTGGTTCTTGTTCGAATAACCTGTTCTACTGTGAACTTGTTCTTGTGAGAAGAACCCGTTCTGCTGTGAACTGGTTCTTGTTAGAACAACCCGTTCTACTGTGAACTTGTTCTTGTTAGAAGAACCCGTTCTACTGTGAACGTGTTCTTGTTAGAAGAACCTGTTCTACTGTGAACTTGTTCTTTTTCGAATAACCTGTTCTACTGTGAACTGGTTCTTGTTAGAATAACCTGTTCTACTGTGAACTGGTTCTTGTTGGAAGAACTATTTCTACTGTGAACTTGTTCTTGTTAGAAGAACCCATTCTACTGTGAACTTGTTCTTGTTAGAATAACCTGTTCTACTGTGAACTGGTTCTTGTTAGAAGAACCTGTTCTACTGTGAACTGGTTCTTGTTAGAATAACCCATTCTGCTGTGAACTGGTTCTTGTAAGAACAACCTGTTCTACTGTGAACTGGTTCTTGTTCAAATAACCTGTTCAACTGTGAACTTGTTCTTGTTCAAATAACCTGTTCAACTGTGAACTTGTTCTTGTTCGAACAACCTGTTCTACTGTGAACTGGGTCTTGTTCAAATAACCCGTTCTACTGTGAACTAGTTATTGTTCAAAGAACCTGTTCTACTGTGAACTTGTTCTTGTTAGAATCACCTGTTCTACTGTGAACTGGTTATTGTTAGAATAACCTGTTCTACTGTGAACTTGTTCTTGTTCGAATAACCTGTTCTATTGTGAACTTGTTCTTGTTAGAATAACCTGTTCTACTGTGAACTTGTTCTTGTTAGAATAACCTGTTCTACTGTGAACTTGTTCTTGTTAGAATAACCTGTTCTGCTGTGAACTGGTTCTTGTTAGAACAACCTGTTCTACTGTGAACTGGTTCTTGTTAGAATAACCTGTTCTACTGTGAACTTGTTCTTGTGAGAAGAACCTGTTCTACTGTGAACTGGTTCTTGTTAGAATAACCTGTTCTACTGTGAACTTGTTCCTGTTCGAACAACCTGTTCTATTGTGAACTTGTTCTTGTTAGAATAACCTGTTCTACTGTGAACTTGTTCTTGTTAGAAGAACTATTTATACTGTGAACTTGTTCTTGTTAGAATAACCCATTCTACTGTGAACTTGTTCTTGTTAGAATAACCTGTTCTACTGTGAACTTGTTCCTGTTCGAATAACCTGTTCTATTGTGAACTTGTTCTTGTTAGAATAACCTGTTCTATTGTGAACTTGTTCTTGTTAGAATAACCTGTTCTACTGTGAACTTGTTCTTGTTATAATAACCTGTTCTACTGTGAACTGTTTCTTGTTAAAACAACCTGTTCTACTGTGAACTAGTTATTGTTAGAATAACCTGTTCTACTGTGAACTTGTTCTTGTGAGAAGAACCCGTTCTGCTGTATACTGGTTCTTGTTAGAACAACCTGTTCTACTGTGAACTGGTTCTTGTTAGAATAACCTGTTCTACTGTGAACTGGTTCTTGTTGGAAGAACTATTTCTACTGTGAACTTGTTCTTGTTAGAAGAACCTGTTCTACTGTGAACTTGTTCTTGTGAGATGAACCCGTTCTGCTGTGAACTGGTTCTTGGTAGAACAACCTGTTCTACTGTGATCTGGTTATTGTTCAAAGAACCTGTTCTACTGTGAACTTGTTCTTGTTAGAATAACCTGTTCTACTGTGAACTGGTTCTTGTTAGAATAACCTGTTCTACTGTGAACTTGTTCTTGTTCGAATAACCTGTTCTATTGTGAACTTGTTCTTGTTACAATAACCTGTTCTATTGTGAACTTGTTCTTGTTAGAATAACCTGTTCTACTGTGAACTTGTTCTTGTTAGAATAACCTGTTCTACTGTGAACTGTTTCTTGTTCGAACAACCTGTTCTACTGTGAACTGGTTCTTCTTAGAATAACCTGTTCTACTGTGAACTTGTTCTTGTGAGAAGAACCCATTCTGCTGTATACTGGTTCTTGTCAGAAGAACCTGTTCTACTGTGAACTGGTCCTTGTTAGAATAACCTGTTCTACTGTGATCTGGTTCTTGTTAGAAGAACATGTTCTACAGTGAACTTTTTCTTGTTAGAAGAACCTGTTCTACTGTGAACTGGTTATTGTTGGAAGAACTATTTCTACTGTGAACTTGTTCTTGTTAGAATAACCTGTTCTACTGTGATCTGGTTCTTGTTCGAAGAACATGTTCTACAGTGAACTTTTTCTTGTTTGAACAACCTGTTCTCCTGTGAACTGGTTCTTGTTAGAATAACCTGTTCTACTGTGAACTGGTTCTTGTTCAAATAACCTGTTCTACTGTGAACTAGTTATTGTTCAAAGAACCTGTTCTACTGTGAACTTGTTCTTGTTAGAATAACCTGTTCTACTGTGAACTGGTTCTTGTTAGAATAACCTGTTCTACTGTGAACTTGTTCTTGTTCGAATAACCTGTTCTATTGTGAACTTGTTCTTGTTACAATAACCTGTTCTATTATGAACTTGTTCTTGTTAGAATAACCTGTTCTACTGTGAACTTGTTCTTGTTAGAATAACCTGTTCTACTGTGAACTGTTTCTTGTTCGAACAACCTGTTCTACTGTGAACTGGTTCTTCTTAGAATAACCTGTTCTACTGTGAACTTGTTCTTGTGAGAAGAACCCGTTCTGCTGTGAACTGGTTCTTGTTAGAAGAACCTGTTCTACTGTGAACTGGTTTTTGTTAGAACAACCTGTTCTACTGTGAACTTGTTCTTGTTAGAACACCCTGTTCTACTGTGAACTTGTTGTTGTTAGAAGAACCTGTTCTGCTGTGAACCGACCTGAGCCTCCCCCAGTTTGGACCAATCAGGTTTGATGTAGTACATGATGCCGTCGTAGGCTCCAGGAAGTGTGACGCCTCTGACCAGCAGGATGATGAGGACCACGTAGGGGAAGGTTGCCGTGAAGTACACAATCTGAAAAACACACGCACACACACACACACACATACATGACTTTAAAGTGTATGAAATGTGTAGCTGATATTTTTCCTGTTCTAGTTTTAACTTGAAAATACCAGAAAATACAAGAAAAATACTCTGAAAACACAAATGAAAACTCTAGTAGTCGTCGAGTAATGAACACAGATCTGAGAATGTTTCAGTTATTGAACCTGATCTCAAGGAAACAAAGGAGACGAGACCTGCTGAGACTGAACACACGCACACACACACACACACACACACACACACTCACACACACACACACACACACACACACACACACACACACACAGAGGAATGTGGGGGTTCAGCACCATGGAGAGCAGTCAGTCTCAAGTGTCGTCGAGTTTCAGTCAAATCACAGCAGAGAACATTTTTCTACAAGAATCCCCCCCACACACTCACACACACACACTCACACACACACACACACACACACTCACACTCACACACACTGAGGTCTTTGAGTTCATTGTGGTAAAATGATTTCATTCATAACCTCATAATAGTGACTATTAAAGGAACCTTTCAGAGATAACTCTCTAAAACATGTTCCTGAATGACGAATCAATACATTTCCAGCAAATATTAAATAATAAAAGGTGTAAATGAAAATATGTGCAGATTCACATGATTGCTCCACATGGTCACATGACCAAAGCGGTTTACTTCCTGACGAGAGGATGAACACTAAAGTCTCTGATCATGAAATCATGACTCATCAAACACGTTTATTTAAACTTCTATTGTCCACTTCTGGAGCTCATACTGATGTTTCTGTTAGAACAAATGTTCAAAGACACTCACGCGCTAATAATTACTGGAAGAAATATGTTAATTCAGTCAATGTTCATATTATCTCACAACATGAAACACTTTTCACCTACCTGTCTCTCTCTCTCTCTGTCTCTCTCTGTCTCTCTCTGTCTCTCTCTCTCTCTCTCTCTCTCTGTCTCTCTCTGTCTCTCTCTCTCTCTCTCTCTCTCTCTCTCTGTCTCTCTCTGTCTCTCTCTCTGATCTGACTTTCCATCTCCTGCTGATGATCAACAACAAAAACTGTTTTTGTTGGTACTGAGATCTGTGTGAACGCTGATTTAAACACACACTCACACGCACACTCACTCACAATCACATGCACACGCTCACACACAATCACACGCACACACTCACACTCACGCACACTCACACGCACACACACACACTCACACGCACACTCACACGCACACTCACACTCACACTCACACGCACGCACACTCACACTCACACTCACTCACTCACAATCTCACGCACGCACACTCACACTCACACTCACTCACTCACAATCTCACGCACACACACTCACACGCACACTCACACTCACTCACAATCACACGCACACTCACACTCACTCACACGCACACTCACACGCACACTCATACTCACACTCACAGTCACTCACACACACACTCACTCACAATCACACGCACACGCACACTCACACTCACTCACAATCACACTCACACTCACTCACATTCACACGCACACTCACACTCACTCACACTCTCACACTCACACTCACTCACAATCACACGCACACTCACACGCACACTCACACGCACACTCACACACACACTCACACTCACTCACAATCACACGCACACTCACACGCACACTCACACTCACTCACAATCACACGCACACTCACACACACACGCACACTCACACACACACAATCACACGCACACTCACACACACACACACTCACACGCACACTCACACACACACATTCACACGCACACTCACACTCACTCACACTCACACGCACACGCACACTCACACTCACTCACAATCACACGCACACTCACTCACACGCACACTCACACGCACACTCACACACACACTCACACTCACTCACAATCACACACGCACACACTCACTCACACTCACACGCACACTCACACTCACTCACAATCACACGCACACTCACACGCACACTCACACTCACTCACAATCACACGCACACTCACACACACACGCACACTCACACACACACAATCACACGCACACTCACACACACACACTCACACGCACACACACACAATCACACGCACACTCACACTCACTCACAATCACACGCACACTCACTCACAATCACACGCACACTCACACGCACACTCACACTCACTCACAATCACACGCACACTCACACACACACACTCACACTCACTCACAATCACACGCACACTCACTCACTCACAATCACACACTCACACACTCACTCACAATCACGCTCACACTCACACGCTCATACTCACACGCACACACACGCACACATACGCACACTACTATACTTTAATTCAGATGGTGGAAATTAAACGGTTGAATTGTAGTAAATGTATATGTGTGAAGAGTATTGATATATTACTCAAAGGTATAGTACTCTGTACTCGTATGTGGCAAAAAGTTGAGACTACAACTATAACTATAATCGTGATGAAAGTGTGTTTGTGTGTGTGTGTGTGTGTGTGTGTGTGTGTGTGTGTGTGTGTGTGTGTGTGTGTGTGTGTGTGTGTGTGTGTGTGTGTGCATGTGAGTCTGGCATTAATGAGATTTGATTCAAGACTTCAACTAAAACTAGTTCATGTCAGTGATTTGTTTTTTCATTGTTCCAACATTATGAATTTAGAATGAACTACAAAGTACACATACAGTACACACATCACACAAAGAAGACACACAGTCCACATATTACAAGCAGAGTACACACACACTACACACAGTACATACAGTTCATACAGTACACAAAGTACACACATACTGGTACTTCTCTCTGTGACTCTCAGTCACGTCCCACTGCAGTGAAGCTGCCCTCCCACACGCCGCCCAATCACAAGCCGCACCTCACAGCCCCTCCCCTCCCCCTCCTCCTCCTCATCCCTGTCGTAGTTATGGCAACGCTTAGAGCCTGCCATGTAACGGCAGTGTGTACTCACGTCACACACACACACACACACACACAGTGAATCACAGCGTCTTCTCTTTACGTTTGAAGGTTGAACTCTTAAAGGAACAGTCACACATTTCTTCAGCCCCATCACCGGAGAACAACAGCTGCCCCCCAAATAACCCCAAATAATGTGAGTCTTCTTCTTCTTCTGTTTTAATGTGGGCAGCGTTTAAATAAAAGATTCGGGGGACTCTAACCGCCAAGCTTCTTCTTCTCTCTCATTGACGTGATGTGGCCGCATGGAAGCTGTCAGGTGACCTGCTGTTAGCTGTTAGCTGTTAGCTTCATGAGCTGACAGTCAGCGTGACGCCGGCAGCCGGACGTGTGTTCTGGTATACATGACGTTGTGGGGACCCATTAACAGACGGTCATTGTGGGGACTAAGCTCCCATCTGGTCCCTCACAGGATAACTTAATAATTATAGTAATATAATATAATAATATAATAAAAAATATAGTAAATTATGAATTAATGAATTGAATATAATAAACATTTTTTAATCACAAAGATGTGACGAAACGTGATGAAAAAGCAGAAAACAAAATAAATAACGATATGTAAAATGTTGGCAACTTGAGGTATTTGTTATTTTGTTATTTTGACACTGTCAGAGTGATCACCCACAATTTTGTTTTTGGTTCAGACGGAACAATAATAATAATCTAATCTTTCTCGTAGTGTTTTATGAAACCTGGTTACACACGTTGTGGGGACTCCCGTCCGGTCCTCATAAGCTTATCATTTCAGAAAGGGTCGGTGTTTTTATTCATGCTTTAACAGACAACTCTATTTGGAGGCTATCTGCCAAAACAAAAAGCTTCATATTCTAGTAAAAAGTTATATATTCTAAAGCAGCGGTTCCCAAACTTTTTAGGCCACGCACCCCCTTCTACATCCAGACCGGGTTCACGCACCCCCAATCCCCCCCCCCCCCCCACACACACACACACCTTGAAAAAAAAAGCAACAGAGCCGCATAAAAATCGGACCAATGAGAGAACAGTTTGCTCACGCGTGGCGTTTGTTTACAAGATAAAAAACACAAAAAACTCTTCCTGCACCGTGCCTTCGAAAAGGTAACGGACGTTCACCAGAAGATTGTCCACATCTGTAGGCTCGTCTACTTGCAGAGAGTAAAACTCACTCTTCTTCACGCGACCGATTAATGTAGCCAGGATGTCTTCGGACAAAGCATCGATGCGCGCGACACACTGTTGTTGGATGCGGGATCACGTCCAACTTGTTTGCTTCTCTCTCCAATCATACATTCCAGCATCTCTTTAACCTTTGTTTCCCTCTCCACCACCGCCTCTCCTTCTCCCTGTTACGCGGTCAGAATACTACCACAACACGCCGCCTGTCTCCGGCAGAAATGCGCTCATCCACGCACGCACCTCCCCAGCAGTGAGGCACATCACCCGGTCACAATACCTCCAGAATATCCCCCGGGTGAAATCCGGGACTTGGTTCTATGGTTCCGAGTGGCAGCGCTCACCCATTGGCGCCGGGACGCGAGGTCTCCAGCCGCCCCGCCGCGAGGCACCGACCGTCAGGTCTTCAGCCCTCGGAACAGACAACAACTCGTGGGTGGCGGGGTAGAGGCGAGGCAGATCACAGAAACATAATAAAGACTAAAGTACGCTAAAGATACGTTGATGAGAAACGTATTTGTAATGCGTCAAACACAAACGTAATCAGGGAGAAAATACGTTTGTGGTCAAACGTAATTGAGAATGCATTTTAGTTTTGGGGGAACGTAATTTTTAGGAGACGGGACTGCACCGCCATTACATTTTTTCTCTCGCGCACCCCCTAGAGGCAGCTCGCGCACCCCCAGGGGGTGAGCGAGTGCACCACACTTTGGGAATCCCTGTTCTAAAGGATTTAGTTGTATTCTGTAATCATTGTGTTTGTATTATTGATAATGGGAACACCACCAGACCAATTTGAATCACTGGAACCAGCTTACGAGTGTGTTAAAAGATTTCATGTTCAAAACATGACAAACTGTGTTTGTGTGCGTTACCTTTCCGGTGGATTTGACTCCCTTCCAGACGCAGAAGTAAACCATCACCCAGACGGCCATCAGACACAAAGCAAGCTCCCAGTTAAACTCCCCGATATCACCCAGGCCAGAAGAAATGTTCAGCACCTTCCTCCTGCACAGAGAGAAGGACCACGTTTACATCGACATGATCATTTTATCAGGTTAATGAAAACCGTTATTGTGAATATAGCAAATACAAACATGACCTTCATTTCTTTCTGTTGAGTTTTTGTGTCTCTTTGTGTTCAAGAGACAAGTTAATGCACAATTAATGACAATAACATCAGAACCAATCAACAGAACCGTCACTGCTGCTCAGAGAAATGACTACTGACTGAGATCAATGTCACTCAAAGCAAACACTCCCCCAAATACACAGCAGAAATGAAGCTGTGTTTGACAATTCATATGAATGCTGCTGGTCAGATCAGTCAGGTGTCAAATAATGACAAAGAAAGAAACAGGAACCCAGACAAGACGTTCCTCTGTACCTGACTAAGAACCAAATCACACATAAACATTACACATTTTCTGATCAAGAATTAAAGGATCAGTCTGGCAACAAATCTCAGGTTCAGGCTCAGAATCTGTGCGAGCTGAGGATGACCCATCTGACCCACCGTCCCTGTCCAAAGGTGTTCCTATGGGGTCCATTCTAGGCCCAGCTTATTAAAACAATTCTACATTAACAACGTTGCAGGTGGCTCTTACATCCATTTGTATGCCGACGACACCATCTTGTTCTTGTTCATATCTAGCTCCTCCCTGAACTCCGCCCTGACTTCCCTGCAGTTCAGCTTCAACAGTATCCAACATTCTCTAACCGTCACCTTCTCTTAAACACGACCAAAACTAAATGTATGTTTTTTAACAGACACTTAACACAAACTGCCTGCCCTCTCAAATCTCCTCTCTAGACGGATCAGAACTCCAACTTGTGGAAAGTATTTGGATATCTGGCTGGACAGTTTGCTCTCTTTAACACGCACATGAACTCACTTCTTTTTAAAGTTGAGCATAATGTCAGTCCCCATCTTGTTTTTTTCCAACCAGACTAAGCAGAAGTGAACGATGAATAAAACATTCTTCGGAACCTAAATGTTACAATTAACTTTGATGAAGAGAAAAGACTTTGAAAGGGTTAAAGTTTCTCTGGCAGAGACCTGTCAATCAGCGTGTAGCCCCGCCCTAAAGCATCCCCTGCTTTATGGTCTGTGTGACTCTAAATGGACCATCATGTACTAAATGAACATCATGCTGTATTGAAGAAGACTTGAAATTAGAGATTGAGACATAAACTCATGTTTACAATGTTTACTGAGGGAATAAATCAAGAGAGAAGTAGAGTCATTTTCTATAGACTTCTATACAACCAGAGGAGTCGCCCCCTGGTGGACACTAGAGAGAATGCAGCCTCCAGAGTTATTCTTGACCTACAATTCAGAAACTTATTTGAAGACTAAACAAATGTTCGTGTCATTTCAGAACCTGCTGAGTCATCGGACATGCAGTCATTAAATACATTTCTTATCAAAAGACAAAACCGTTTCATCAATAAAATCACTATTACTGTTGCAACATGTTAATTACTTTATGTATTTCCAGCTCTCTGGATGTGGTGACTACATTTTACCTACAGTTTCTGTCATGCAGATTTCAAACAAAGGGGACTTTTATTTTTCCTTCTACTTGCTTTCCTGATGTAAATCCTCTATTCATGACTTATATTCAGAGGTAGAGAATCACAGATAGCGTGAGAAATTAGAAAAATCAACCAAACCTGAACCCATAAAAAGTGATTCCAACAAAGCCATCGCAACCTGAATGTCCCAAAATGATCTGCACTCATCAAACCAACATCATCTGTCTGATCTCCATCACAACCCAAAGGAAAACTACCCATAATCCCTTAACACAACCCAGATGACCCACCAACCAGAACCCGACCAGAGCAGAACTCACTCCCAGAACTCGATGATGGGCGACTGGGCGTTGGCCAGCTCGGCGCAGGTCATGTTGCCGCTGATGGTCACGTTGGCGATGCTGCCGTTGTTGCAGTCCTGGTGGCGGAAGATCTCGTTGCAGCTGGGCGTGTTCCATTCGTTGTCGCAGGTGGACCAGGGGAGGGTGGAGTTAAAGGACTTGATCAGGTAGTAGAAGCCCCAGGCCAGCACCATGATGTAGTAAGTGTTGCAGAAAAACACAATCACCATGGAGGAGTAACCCAGACCTGAGGAAGAGGAGGAGGAAGAAGAGTACAGCATGAGAACAGCACAGGATTTATTTCTGGAAAGATTTTCAACTGAGATGAAAATAAGATGAAATATATATATATATAACAAGAGGAGAGACAATTATAATAATGATAACAGTAAATACAGTAACGTTTCATGATAATATACGCAGAGGAAGATTCACATTTAGATCATTCAATGACATGTCGTTTTCTGCCAGGAGTAAACATTCTTTTATTTTATACTTTATTTTGATTCTTTTATCACATTTTTCATGTGACCAAGTAACCTCTGAACTTGGCTCTTATTTCCTAAATTGTGAATTTTCCCACATGTGATAAAGTAATCTGTATTTTGTGATGTACTTTGATATATGAACTACATCAGAGACAGTGAACAGTAACCAGGAGCTGATCCAGTATCTGTGAACAGGGTCAAACCTGTAAATGTGCAATTATTCGTTTATGAGCAGCAGTGACATCCAATCAGAGCTCAGCTCACGTCTGCATGAGGTGATTTGTTTCTGCTGAATGGCAATAAAGTTTTGTCCTTCAAGACAGAGACCATGAGGACGCTGAGTCAGATAAATATGAAGCCTTTAAAAAACATTTTCATGAACATGTCCGTCTGCATGACACCTACAACTATAACACAACAACTAAGTCTCCTCTTTCAGTGGACAAACTACAGTTAATGACATCATGTGTCTGATTTAATCCCTTTCATTTATCATATAGTACATATATCTGGAGTTTATACATATATATCTAGAGTTTATACATATATCTAGAGTTTATACATATATACCTAGAGTTTATACATACATACCTAGAGTTTATACATACATATCTAGAGTTTATACATATATATCTAGAGTTTATACATACATACCTTGAGTTTATACATATATATCTAGAGTTTATACATATATATCTAGAGTTTATACATATATATCTATAGTTTATACATATATATCTAGAGTTTATACATGTATACCTAGAGTTTATACATATATATCTAGAGTTTATACATACATACCTAGAGTTTATACATACATATCTAGAGTTTATACATACATACCTAGAGTTTATACATACATATCTAGAGTTTATACATATATCTAAAGTGTATACATATATACCTAGAGTTTATACATATATATCTAGAGTTTATACATACATACCTAGAGTTTATACATACATATCTAGAGTTTATACATATATCTAAAGTGTATACATATATACCTAGAGTTTATACATATATATCTAGAGTTTATACATACATACCTAGAGTTTATACATACATATCTAGAGTTTATACATATATCTAAAGTGTATACATATATACCTAGAGTTTATACATATATACCTAGAGTTTATACATACATACCTAGAGTTTATACATATATATCTAGAGTTTATACATACATACCTAGAGTTTATACATACATATCTAGAGTTTATACATACATACCTAGAGTTTATACATATATACCTAGAGTTTATACATACATACCTCGAGTTTATACATACATACCTGGAGTTTATACATACATATCTAGAGTTTATACATATATATCTATAGTTTATACATATATATCTAGAGTTTATACATACATATCTATAGTTTATACATACATATCTAGAGTTTATACAAATATATCTAGAGTTTATACATATATATCTAAAGTGTATACATATATACCTAGAGTTTATACATATATACCTAGAGTTTATACATATATACCTAGAGTTTATACATACATATCTAGAGTTTATACATACATACCTAGAGTTTATACATATATATCTAGAGTTTATACATACATACCTAGAGTTTATACATATATACCTGGAGTTTATACATACATATCTAGAGTTTATACATACATACCTAGAGTTTATACATATATATCTAGAGTTTATACATACATATCTAGAGTTTATACATACATATCTAGAGTTTATACATATATACCTAGAGTTTATACATATATATCTAGAGTTTATACATATATATCTAGAGTTTATAAATATATACCTAGAGTTTATACATATATCTATAGTTTAAACATATATCTATGGTTTAAACATATATCTATGGTTTATACATATATCTATGGTTTATATATATCTATGGTTTATACATATATCTATGGTTTATACATATATCTATGGTTTATATATCTATGGTTTATACATATATCTATGGTTTATATATATATATCTATAGTTTAAACATATATCTATGGTTTATACATATATATATATATGGTTTATACATATATCTATGGTTTATATATATATATCTACAGTTTAAACATATATCTATGGTTTATACATATATATATATGGTTTATACATATATCTGTGGTTTATATAT
>CM051697.1:742500-747500 GCA_028022725.1 Lycodopsis pacificus | reverse complement strand
GCACAACAGCTTCCCTCTCGATGAATACAGTTGTATCTTCTCTGCAGCTGAGGCTGTCCATCACATGGCAGACAGGAGGACAGACAGGAGGACAGACAGGAGGACAGACAGGAGGGCAGACAGGAGGGCAGACATGAGGACAGACAGGAGGACAGACAGGAGGGCAGACAGGAGGACAGACAGGAGGGCAGACAGGAGGACAGACAGGAGGACAGACAGGAGGGCAGACATGAGGACAGACATGAGGACAGACAGGAGGACAGACAGGAGGGCAGACATGAGGACAGACATGAGGACAGACAGGAGGACAGACAGGAGGGCAGACATGAGGGCAGACAGGAGGACAGACAGGAGGGCAGACAGGAGGACAGACAGGAGGACAGACAGGAGGGCAGACATGAGGACAGACAGGAGGGCAGACAGGAGGACAGACAGGAGGGCAGACAGGAGGACAGACAGGAGGACAGACAGGAGGGCAGACATGAGGACAGACATGAGGACAGACAGGAGGACAGACAGGAGGGCAGACATGAGGACAGACATGAGGACAGACAGGAGGACAGACAGGAGGGCAGACATGAGGACAGACAGGAGGGCAGACAGGAGGACAGACAGGAGGACAGACAGGAGGACAGACAGGAGGGCAGACAGGAGGACAGACAGGAGGACAGACAGGAGGACAGACAGGAGGGCAGACATGAGGACAGACAGGAGGGCAGACAGGAGGATAGACAGGAGGGCAGACAGGAGGGCAGACAGGAGGACAGACAGGAGGGCAGACAGGAGGACAGACAGGAGGGCAGACAGGAGGGCAGACAGGAGGACAGACAGGAGGGCAGACAGGAGGACAGACAGGAGGACAGACAGGAGGACAGACATGAGGACAGACAGGAGGATAGACAGGAGGGCAGACATGAGGACAGACAGGAGGGCAGACAGGAGGGCAGACAGGAGGACAGACAGGAGGGCAGACAGGAGGACAGACAGGAGGACAGACAGGAGGGCAGACAGGAGGACAGACAGGAGGACAGACAGGAGGACAGACAGGAGGACAGACAGGAGGATAGACAGGAGGGCAGACATGAGGACAGACAGGAGGGCAGACAGGAGGGCAGACAGGAGGGCAGACAGGAGGACAGACAGGAGGGCAGACAGGAGGACAGACAGGAGGACAGACAGGAGGGCAGACAGGAGGGCAGACAGGAGGACAGACAGGAGGGCAGACAGGAGGACAGACAGGAGGACAGACAGGAGGACAGACAGGAGGACAGACAGGAGGGCAGACAGGAGGACAGACAGGAGGACAGACAGGAGGGCAGACATGAGGACACTGCAGCTCATTAAGGCCCAGAATGAGTTTGATAAATCAGGTGTGAAGCAGCAGAATGAAGAGAACCCGTAGAGTTACGACATCAGTGAGTCTGTGATGTGAGAACTGAACCTTCTCTTGATTCTCAGTGATTGAACACCAGTCTGACCTTCTTCCTCGTCCTCCTCCTCCTCTCTCTGTGTGAACATGCAGACCTTTCTCGTCTCCCTCCATCCAGCTGGAACTGGCTGACTGTGTGAACGAGACCTTTTCAGGTGAGAATAAACAAAACTGTCTTCTTTGTCTCTCAGCAGTTTGTCTCCGACAGTAAAGTTTGGTTTGGACAGAAAAAGAGGAGATGAACTTTATTCTCTTCTCCTTTAAGCCATTAAAACACCAGGAAACAAGTGAGACGGACTCACACTGTCTGACCAAATATAAATACAAATGTTTCATATTTTAGCTGAAAGTCTCGGCAGCTTTGACTGCAGTAAAGCAGCTGAATACGAAGCTAAGATGTGACTGAGTCAATGATTCACTGACACACAGAACAAAGGTTTCATGTCATGTCTCCTGAGGACAGACTGTTCTGTGCAGATTGTACAGATTGTCTTTGACGGCTAGATGAACAAAGTTGACTTTCTTCTGTTGACTTTCTTCTTGTTGTCTAAATCTAACTAAGTAGTTTTGTTGTCTAAATCTAACTAAGTCGTTTTGTTGTCTAAACCCAACTGAGTAGTTTTGTTGTCTAAACCTAACTAAGTAGTTTTGTTGTCTTAACCTAACTAAGTAGTTTTGTTGTCTAAACCTAACTAAGTAGTTTTGTTGTCTTAACCTAACTAAGTAGTTTTGTTGTCTAAACCCAACTAAGTAGTTTTGTTGTCTAAACCTAACTAAGTACTTTAGTTGTCTAAACCCAACTAAGTAGTTTTGTTGTCTAAACCTAACTAAGTACTTTAGTTGTCTAAAGCTAAGTAGTTTAGTTGTCTAAACCTAACTAAGTAGTTTTGTTGTCTAAACCTAACTAAGTACTTTAGTTGTCGAAAGCTAACGAAGTAGTTTAGTTGTCTAAACCTAACTAAGTAGTTTTGTTGTCCAAATCTAACTAAGTAGTTTTGTTGTCCAAATCTAACTAAGTCGTTTTGTTGTCTTAACCTAACTAAGTACTTTTGTTGTCTAAATCTAACTACGTAGTTTTGTTGTCAAAACCTAACTAAGTAGTTTTGTTGTCTAAACCCAACTAAGTAGTTTTGTTGTCTCAACCTAACAAAGTAGTTTTGTTGTCTTAACCTAACTAAGTAGTTTTGTTGTCTAAATCTAACTAAGTCGTTTTGTTGTCTTAACCTAACTAAGTAGTTTTGTTGTCTAAATCTAACTAAGTCGTTTTGTTGTCTCAACCTAACTAAGTAGTTTTGTTGTCTAAATCCAACTAAGTTGTTTTGTTGTATAAACCTAACTAAGTAGTTTTGTTGTCTAAACCTAACTAAGTAGTTTTGTTGTCTAAATACAACTAAGTCGTTTTGTTGTCTCAACCTAACTAAGTAGTTTTATTGTCTAAACCTAACTAAGTAGTTGTGTTGTCTAAACCCAACTTAGTAGTTTTGTTCTCTAAACCTAACTAAGTAGTTTTGTTGTCTTAACCTAACTAAGTAGTTTTGTTGTCTAAACCCAACTAAGTAGTTTAGTTGTCTAAAGCTAACAAAGTAGTTTAGTTGTCTAAATCTAACTAAGTAGTTTTGTTGTCTAAATCTAACTAAGTCGTTTTGTTGTCTAAATCCAACTAAGTAGTTTTGTTGTCTAAACCCAACTAAGTAGTTTAGTTGTCTAAAGCTAACAAAGTAGTTTAGTTGTCTAAACCTAACTAAGTTGTTTTGTTGTCTAAACCTAACTAAGTAGTTTTGTTGTCTAAATCTAACTAAGTCGTTTTGTTGTCTAAACCCAACTAAGTAGTTTTGTTGTCTAAACCTAACTAAGTACTTTAGTTGTCTAAAGCTAACGAAGTAGTTTAGTTGTCTAAACCTAACTAAGTAGTTTTGTTGTCTAAATCTAACTAAGTCGTTTTGTTGTCTTAACCTAACTAAGTAGTTTTGTTGTCTAAATCTAACTAAGTAGTTTTGTTGTCTAAACCTAACTAAGTAGTTTTGTTGTCTCAACCCAACTAAGTAGTTTTGTTGTCTCAACCTAACTAAGTAGTTTTGTTGTCTTAACCTAACTAAGTAGTTTTGTTGTCTAAACCTAACGAAGTAGTTTTGTTGTCTCAACCTAACTAAGTAGTTTTGTTGTCTTAACCTAACTAAGTAGTTTTGTTGTCTAAACCCAACTAAGTACTTTAGTTGTCTAAAGCTAACGAAGTAGTTTAGTTGTCTAAACCTAACTAAGTAGTTTTGTTGTCTAAATCTAACTAAGTCGTTTTGTTGTCTTAACCTAACTAAGTAGTTTTGTTGTCTAAATCTAACTAAGTAGTTTTGTTGTCTAAACCTAACTAAGTAGTTTTGTTGTCTCAACCCAACTAAGTAGTTTTGTTGTCTCAACCTAACTAAGTAGTTTTGTTGTCTTAACCTAACTAAGTAGTTTTGTTGTCTAAACCTAACTAAGTAGTTTTGTTGTCTCAACCTAACTAAGTAGTTTTGTTGTCTTAACCTAACTAAGTAGTTTTGTTGTCTAAACCCAACTAAGTAGTTTTGTTGTCTAAACCTAACTAAGTAGTTTATTTGTCTGAAGCTAACAAAGTAGTTTAGTTGTCTAAACCTAACTAAGTAGTTTTATTGTCTGAATCAAACTAAGTAGTTTTATTGTCTAAACCTAACTAAGTAGTTGTGTTGTCTAAATCTAACTAAGTAGTTTTGTTGTCTAAACCTAACTAAGTAGTTTTGTTGTCTCAACCTAACTAAGTAGTTTTGTTGTCTTAACCTAACTAAGTAGTTTTGTTGTCTAAACCCAACTAAGTAGTTTTGTTGTCTAAACCCAACTAAGTAGTTTTGTTGTCTAAACCTAACTAAGTACTTTAGTTGTCTAAAGCTAACGAAGTAGTTTAGTTGTCTAAACCTAACTAAGTAGTTTTATTGTCTAAACCTAACTAAGTAGTTTTATTGTCTAAACCTAACTAAGTAGTTGTGTTGTCTCAACCTAACTAAGTAGTTTTGTTGTCTCAACCTAACTAACTAGTTTTGTTGTCTCAACCTAACTAAGTAGTTTTGTTGTCTCAACCTAACTAAGTAGTTTTGTTGTCTCAACCTAACTAAGTAGTTTTGTTGTCTTAACATAACTAAGTAGTTTTGTTGTCTCAACCTAACTAAGTAGCTTTAGTTGAAATTGTCACGTGTTGCTGGACTTTAGTCGGAAATGATGAAAATGAGCAGTAACTTTTCATAAGATATACGAACCCTTAATATGAGGACATGTTTGTCTGGTTGGTGTATCTAACAACACTAAAGCACTTTGAGGGTCTCCCCTCTCGTCGATATGTAATATAAGGGTCTGATATCTGTACACAAACGATGAACAATGGAGATAACTGGAGAGAAAAGAAGCAGAATGGGATCCACATATAGATGTTTACAAAAGGATTTAGGAGGATAAAAACAAAATCCTCCAAGTTTAAAAGGTGACAGTATCTCTGACCCCCCCCCTCTCTGTATGCTACACACACACACACACACACACACACACACACACACACACACACACACAC